>VRYO01001589.1:945889-1052520 GCA_009812075.1 Sialia sialis
AGCAGCAGCAGCAGAGCCACAGGAGTGAGCAGCTCAGGGAAGGCTTTTCTGCAACTCCTCTGCCTGTGCAAGGGCCATACACTCCATGTTCTACAGCCCTTTGTTTGCCATGGCTGCAGCTCTACAAAAAGCTTTGAAAACAAGGCCCCCACCTTGCATGCAGCTGCATCCAAGTAAAGTGAAGGCTGGGGAGGCATTGGAGAGTTGAAATTTGGAAAAACCTACAGGTGGATGTAGCCTGAGCCCAGCCCCTGAGCTCTCATCTCAGCAGTGATATCTGTAAGCACCTTGCTGCTTCCTGAATTCTTCTTTTCTCCATCACCTCACCTTGCTTTTCTTTATGATACGCAACCCAGCAAGCTTCTAGGCCACATCTCTTCAGCCACACACGTTACCTGCAGGAATGGGATCTGCAGCCTAAGCAGGGATTACACACAATTTCTGTCCACTGTTATTTTTCTCTCCCAGCACTCAGGACTTTTGGAATTGCTGAAGCTGCTCTTTGTAGCCCATTTTATTTCTGATCAACCTTTAGCCTGTGTTACAGGGAATTTGTCCAGCAGTGTTGTCACAGTATCACCGCAGGGCAAAGCTGAGCTGTCACTCTTATTCCTTGTTTTAGATCTCAGTGAGACTCAACCAATGGGACACTCACTCACAGCACACACCAGAAATTTTACATTTATTCATGCTGAGGAGCCACTTTTTAACAACCTTTATAGTATTTTGAAAACTCCTTTTGTGCCAAGATTGTTCGCATAGGATGAGAGCTTCTTCCTGTACATGCTAAAGCCTTGGTTTGTGTTTGTACAGAAGCTGTGAGTGAATTTTAATGCTTTATAAGCCTTGTTATGAAAGGTCTGTTCATTGGTACTGCATGTACCTTTTCTTCCCCTTCTTGGAAACCACACTCCAGCTCATCTGCAGGAATGAAGACACCCACCTGAACTCCTCCCCCTCAGCCTCCTCAGTACAGCTTTACAAGTTCCCACCTTGCATTTCCTAAATTCCCTGAGAAGGTCTCTGCAAATAACAATGTGCAAGCTAACACTCAGGATTTTATGTAACCTTCAACAAGTTCCTAAAACCTGTAACTGACACACATTTTCTCTGACTGGTAAATAGAAGTAGAAAACTAACTTTCAATTAAAATACTCATTTTCACAAGGGATTGATTTTTTTTGCAACATATCCTAAACCCCTGACCATTATTTCTGATACAGTGATTACTGAGTGTGAAAGGCTTGAGGTACCTCACAGTTTTCACGGGTACTGTACTTGTCAGACCTTCAGATAGGCAGATCTTTGGAAAAAGCAAGGAAAATGGGGGAAAAAAACCCTAATCTAGAGGTAACCTTCTTGCAACTAATCCTTTTAACTCAACTCACTCTCATATGTAATGCTTGGGGTGACAGTACAAGGTGCACTGTCTGCAGGCCTGTACTGGCCCTGCCAAACCAGAGCACAGAGACTTTCCATTACCAGATCCACAAAAAATATGAATTTTCAACAGCTCCTCCCTTTTCTCCCCTCTGTTACCACCCAGGCCATGCCCATCCTTGTTTTACAAAGAGGATGATTACTCATCCCTCATCTTTTCCACTACCGATCAATTATCCAGTTCTGAAGGAGGTCCCCTTTCTCATCCAAGGAAAGGGGAAAAAAAACATTGATAGTTGGTACATTCTGCATCCTTTTGAAAAATCTTATTTTACAGAAATATGTTATTTCCAAACAACCCATTCTGATTGTTCATTTAGAATACAACCAGCTTTTTTATTGCAAAATAACACTTAGTGAGAAATAGTCCTTTAGCAGATTTCATTCTTTCACTATTTTTTGCCCAGCTCAAATGCATACATACAATAAATAAGCTATAATTTTGGTTCTAAAACAGCTGTCATCTCATAAAAACTTGCTGCTCACAAGCAATGTTTGTTGCACATTCAATCCTATAAGGATATAATACACATAATTATGCAATTCTTATTAAGGCAATCATAACAGATACCATATGGACTTTAAAGTGGCTTTGAGAACCATTTTTTAATAAACACAAGATCACTGACACATTTTGGAAGAAAAATCTATTCCCTAAACTGCACACTATTGCTAACATATACAGCCTACTACTTTTTGGGGTGTTTTTATGCTGTATGCACTGAGAGTAACAATACAACTCTAGCTTCTATTGAGATCTTACTTTCAAAGGCTCTCCAGACTCACTGCACATCATGTTTTTAATACAACAGTGACTGCATGCCAGAATTCAATGCTCCTACAAATATGCCAACTTGTAGCTACTTTCAAAATGAGCTACTCACTAGGAATTAGTGCCAGGGTAAATCAATGGCACATTCAGCTAGATGTCCCAGCTCTACGAAATGAATTATACGCTATATACAGTCCTTTTGTACATGTCTGTCTTTTTTGCATCTTTATCAACGGAAGCTGAAAAGACTAGAAATGAAGTCCCAGAAGGCTGTAAATTATCCAGCAAAGGATTAGCAGAACAGGAAGCAATTCTGTCTACCTGAACATTTAAATACTGGATTCATGTATTAGAATAAATTCTACACTGTTTAAACCATTTCACCCCTCCTCAAAAAACGCCGCTTTCTTTGGAATGCTCCTGCTGTGACACACACAGAGCAGCGGGATGCTGAGAGCTGCACCAGCAGCCTACTAATAGCTGAGTGTGGGGTGTTCTTGGCAAAAAAAAAAAAAAAAAAAAAAAAAAAAAAAAAAAAAAAAAAAAAATCACTTAAGTTGTAACAGCTAATGGGTGGCAGATAATTGGGGGCAGCAAAATTGAACTTCTGAATGCTTAAACACAAACCTGCCACTTGCTAGCTGCAGCTGGTATGGACACGAGACAGAAACCAACAACTGGGAGGTGGATCACACATGCCTCTGCACGTGGGATTGTTAGACTGGCAAAATGGGAGGCCTGGGAAGTGGGAAGAAGGAAGGGAAGATGCTGGTTAGATCCTGGAGCTCAGACTCATGCATGAGGGAAGAAATGGAGATACTTGTGAATCTGTCAGTCCGACTTCCTGTGGCCCAAGATCATCCTTGTGGGGAAGAGCACAGATCATCAAACAGGGTAAAGCCTCTTCTCTTATTGGTTCTTAAATAAACTGCAGTATCCAGAGATACTATGTACTTTAGGGATAGGAGGGATATGGGATATTGCCCCCATTGCTTTTAAAAATAAGTTTCTCACTCATGACCTGGCAGTAATCTCCTTTTCTTTAAAAAAAAATACTGCAAAGTGCACACTTGACCAATCTCTTACTGCAAAATCTAGGAAGTCTCAGGGCTGTCCCCTCTTATGAACAGCAGATAAATTTTAGAAATAATTGAAACTTGTGAAGTTGTGAGGGAGGAGCCTTCTCCACAAGGCTAAACAGCAATTTGCAGAAGAAGTCTCAGCAGCCTGACTGTGTCCCATTTAGAAAACCTTCTTATTCGGTACCCTTTCATTCCCTTCAGACATTCCATCAATTTTCCATCCACATCTCCAAAGTGCAACTGGCCTTACAAGTTGTGTGCACTTGTACCATGTGTTAATCATCTCCTCCTACAGAAACAGCTTCCTTTATCTACTACAACCTCAGAGGAACATGTCTAATTCCACCTGACTTCACCATTCAGAGATAGTATATCATATTTATTTTCATATGGATTATGCACAATGCCTTAGGTGCTTATACTATGGGCATTTTATAAGTGTAAACTTGATTGATTGGTCACAAGACTGTTTTGGATAGCTGTAAAATGGATTTGGCCCCCAGCCACAGTTTGCTCAGCACAGATATACTGCAGGACTGAGATAACTTCAAGAATTCATAACACATATACTAAGAAATATTACAAACCTGTATTTGTACGGTTGGCATTATACATGCATCGCTAAACGTTTCTCAATAGCAATGCATACTACAACATATAAGAGAATTCTGGCTGGATATTTATCAGGAAAGAAGACATATGAAAATGTGTTTTCAATAACTGGTGTGAAGTCAGCCCACTCTGTGCTGATTAGATGCAGTGGCAGTTCAGAAACAGACTTATTCAGCATAGTACAAAGCAATCACCCGCTCTGTGCAGGCTTGAATTGGGAGCTTCATGCTTTATGCCAAGTGACTAAATGCAAAAGATCAAGATGACTGCATTAATTGCCATCTTCAACTTGAATGGCAAAAAGAAATCCAAAATTGAATGCCATCTCTCCACCTGGATTCTTTTTCCACAGTTTTCTCAAGTGCTGTTTCAAAAATTCCCCTTCATAAGATTAACTATATAATGCTATTTTTATCAAAGTACAAAGGTACCACCCTCCTAGGAAGCCATCATTTTTATATAAATTATACAAGCTTAACATTAAGATTGTTTTTTATATGCAGAAAAGTATCTTCATACCATTTTAAGCTTATTTTTCTTTTAAGTTGCAAAGGAGCCCTTGTGTAAGCTGATATTTCTATTCTTGAAATCTAGTCTGTAAGAGTCTCAGTTGTGAAAGAAGAACTGGACTATTTTGAAGCAGCTAAGTCATCAGCATAAATATTTCACATACAGGATAAAAATAAGGTTTTCCTAAACAGCCATGACTTTCTAGGGTTCTGGAGCTTGCCAGTATTGAACTGGTAATGACAAAGACTGTGGCCATTACAGTTAACCTTGTGATGGGTCTCCACTATTTCTACACTACCTTCAAATAACAGTCAAACCAATTAATTTCACTTTAAACATGTAATTCTCTTGTTTTAGTGTATTTGCAAACTACCACCTGCAACAATGTGGAAACATTACAGCCACCTTGACATGTGGAGGTTCTTACAAACATTTGAGAAGGAATTTGTTTTTAATCTTTATGCTTTGAATAATCCTTTGTATACCAACTCACACATACAACTTTATTGCTAGTATAAAGCAAAACATTTACAGTAATTTCACGATTATAAGCCGCACTTGAATGTAAGCCGCACCCTTTTTTTTTTTTTTTTTTTTTCAACACCGCACGGCAGAGGGGGCGGGGCACCGCTCCGGCCCGGCCCCACACAGCCCAGCATCCCAGCAGCAGGGGCTGGCCCGCCCTTGCGCACCCCCCGTTCCCGGTGGTCCCGTGCTCCCGGCAGCCCCATGCTCCCGGCGGCATAGCGGGACGGCATAGCCACGCACCAAGCGGAAGCACAGCAGCCCCGAGTGGCGGCACGGCATGGCGGCCCCGAGAGGTGGCACAGCGGGACGGTCCCGGGCAGCAGCACAGTGGGACGGCACAGCCCTGCGCCAAGCAGAAGTGTGGCGGCCCCGACCGGCACTGCTCCCCTGCTGGCCCACCCCTCCTGGCAGCAGCAGCAATCCTGCCGCCAGCCCTCCTGGCTCGGCCCACCTGGCAGCGGCAGCGACCCCGCTGCTGGCCATCTCGTCCCACTCCCCGGCAACCCCGCCACCAGCCCACCTGGCTCCTTGGTGGCTCTGCCGCCGGCAAGCCCGCCCCGCTTGGCAAAGCCCGCTCCCCACCTGCCCGGCCGCTGCTCTGTGGCATCTCTCCGCTTGGCCGGCTCTGCTTCCAGGTTGGCGTTTTGCTGGGATTTGTCCATAGATAAGCCGCACCTGAATATAAGCCGCACCACTGGGGTAGGCTGGATTCTTCAATGAAAAAGGTGCGGCTTATATTCGTGAAATTACTGTAATTCAGATGAGGCTAGGTAAGCATTTTGGACAGTCTTACTTCTCTTTGCAGAAGAAGCATGACTCCAACCACAAACAGCAGGAAACTCTCTCATTACCTCTAAACTTTGAACATAGTAATTTTATGAACTTCAATCAAGGAGAAAGCAGCATTTGCCCATGCAGCTACAAGCACCTCTTCCTAAATTTTCCTGATTTTCTTACCTACAATGAAATAGGCCCAATTTTTTTTCTTCTGCAATAAAACCTAAAACAATTTTCAGGTTGTATCTCCAAAAAGCTCTACTGGACACCACTGAATCAGGACTGCTAAGGAAAAAAAAAACCAACCTTTTTCTTCTTAGAGACAGCCCTGATGTTAACTTGGGAATGTTCTTGCAGGCTGATTCACTACAGCACCAAAGCATATGTTCACCTTTAGGAGCACATCACTGACGTAAATGAAAAAGAGCCCTGTTAATGGTTTGCTGGATCAGGTCCTATCCCACAGTTGGTTACCAACTTCATCTGCTGCTGATCCTGTGAGTGTTCACAGGGCCTTGGAAGATGGTATGGAAAAATAGGAATAAAAAGAGAGACAAGAAGGACCATTATGACAGCTCACTGAATCATGAGAGGGTGGCTTATCAACCTCAGACAACAGTTAAATCAAATCAAAATAGGGTTTGGGGATCAATGAAACCATATTGTTGGAATCATGACACCTGAACATAAACTAACACAATCAAGCAACCACAGTTCAGGCTACCATTAATGTTAAATTTCACTCCTTGGACTGCAAAGCTTTTTTGAATGTCTTCTTTATAACTTCCTTAAGTTAAGTTTATTGTTGAGGCAATCCAATAAAGTCAGAAAGCATATTTTTCTCCCCTGAACAAAGAACATCCTTTAGTGGCATGGCAATGTCACTTTGCCAACAATTAAAAAGGCCTGATTTACACAGTCTTTAGTCTCAGTGCATGGGACAATGAAATGCTTCCAGAAAATCGAACTATTTTGTATTTCCTGTCTCCAGGGAAAGACACAGAGACATGGGCCAACACAGTTATATGTCATTTACAAAATGAAATGTGGCACTTGATAAGGAAAGAGTATCTTCTAGGTAGGATGTTTGCTAAGTAGGTCCAAGGTGTCAAAGCATCAAAGTTATCACCTTTTCCTCCTGTCACTCAGAGTATTGGCAACCCATGCACATTACCATGAGAACAGAGATACTGCTGAAGTTTAAAAAAAAAAAAAAAAGCTCTGGAACCTTTTCTCTTTAGCACTACAAGACAGTCCATCAAAGTGAGTTTGGTGGAGGCCTGACAGGGTTAACTTTATTACTCCTGAAAGTAATAATAAGAAAACATTTTGAAAAAATTCAAATCAAACATACACAATTATAGAATCAGGCTGGAAAATATCTGCAAGCTCTTTCCACTGAATTCCCCAATTAATTTTATCTTCAACACCTTGGCAACTACCACGCTCCATAGGACCATGGAATGTTTTGGGGTGGAAGGTACCCTAAAGAACATCATGTTCCTACCCCCATCACATGGGGAGGGACACCTTCCACTTGGCTAGGTTACTCAGGGCCCCATCCAGCCTGACCTTGAACATTTCCTGGGATGGGGAAGATTTCATAAAATTTTTAATGAGAGCAAGTTTTTCAGCTCATGTTGTAGACCTGGAAAGGGAAAACAAAGACAGAAATGATGGGACAGAAAGGCAGGAGAAAGAGAAGGGAGTATTTTGAAGTCTTATACTCAGCACATGCTGGTGATACCTTTAAACTGATAGAGATTTAAAAGACACAGAGATTTTAAAATAATCTTTGGAAGCAATAACAAGATGCTCAAGCCTTTCAGCCACCAAGCGAAGCTATTGACAGTATCTGGTGTCTTCCCTGATGGGCCAGCACTGAAACCTGTGTAGGGTACCCTGAACCAGGCTGCAGCCAAGAACCACCACTGTGCTCCCTTCAAATAGTTACGAGGCCTTCTTAAAATGTGTGCGCATATTGAGTAGTATCATTCTCATATACACTTTTAAAACTGCACAAAAATTAATTAATCTAGAAATAGGGTGCATTTTTTTTCCTCTCCCATTATTTTCACTTTGGCTTCCTCAGATGATCCTAAATCCAGCAGAAGTATGTTTGTGTGGGCCTGATGCACAGTCCCTCTGGATAGGAATCATCTGTGAGACAACTGACAGACAAATGCTGACAAAGTGTTCTCCCCTAAAATATCACCTGATGATGTTTCTGATTTCTTTGCTGGAGACAAGTGTGGAGAGGCAAGGCAAAAGGCAAGCTCTTTAAAGAGAAACAACATGGCTTGGGCAGAGCAGCAGTGCAGCAGCAGTTGGGTCACTCTCATCAGACACTTTGAAGAGCTGATGAAAGCTGCAGCATCCAGGGGAGTTCTGAACGTGAGATTTTCAAAACATGTTCACTCAGGACACACACTAACAGCCTAAATATTCCTGCTTCCCACTTCTATGTATGGCTGCTGACAAAGATGAACACTGAAGGGGATGTAAAGCCCCACTCCACACACTTCTCATCACAAGTTACCCACCTGGCAAAACCAAGTGTAGGGGGAAAACCAACAGGGTTTGAGAGTGAAGACCCACCCTCTAGCTGAAAGGTTTTAGAGGCAAAGAGGGAAAACATCCTCTTAAATCTGCCATCTCTTCTCCCCCAGACAAGCTTCTCTCTTGCTCCTGCCACATAGCTCTTCTCTGTGCTCACAGCACATAACTTACAGGCCTCAAAATCCTCTTCCTCCTTTTAAGAATAAATCTTCCATAGGTCTTAAAACACACTCTGATAGACCTAGTGTGGTTAATAAAGTTAAATCCCATAGCCTGGAAAGAAGCAGCTGCGCTGGAGCAGAGGAACAGCCCTGTGGTCTCTCTTCATTTAACTCGTGGTTCCCCAAAGCTCCCACATTTGTTTTGGCCCATACCATCACCCTTGGTACAAGTACAAAGACACTGTATCTCCAGACTGACTGCTCTGGCTTGGGCTGCAGCCACAATTCAAATTTCTTTTCTAAACTTGGGCTAAAACCTGTCATCTTTTCAGGGAGCACAGCAGCAAATACATCAAAATATTCATGGTCTTCCTTAACTTTCCTGCTATTTGCCCTAAAGGACATGCCTGCTCCAAAACTGTCATGATTAACTTGGACAAGGGGGAGAGTTGAAGGCTACAGAAGCATCTTAGGAGAAAGAAAACAATGGTAAGTCCCAAGAGGCTCTGATGGGAGCACAGAAATTGTGCACCAACAGTACTAGGGGTATATCTGTGCTCCTAACACTGGCACATGGATGCCCTGCTCCAGATTCCTGCACTGACAGCCTCAGCTCCTCCAGGAAAATTCACACACTTGGTACTTGATGCAACCCCTGCAAGGCAAATCCCTGGCTGCCTCAACTGCAATACAGCTGTGCTGCTCACCTCTGAGCTTAATTTAGGAACCAGTTTAGGATTTCAGTTCAGCTTTATTAGTGAAGTTGATGGACTGAGAACTCGCACAAAGCCATGGTCTCCAAGCCATGGCTCTTGTAGCATGGAGGTAATTTTATTGACAAAATTGTTCCACATTCAAGTAAACTGTGGTTTAGGTGAGCATTGCTTACTGCTGCTGTTTTCTCCTCCAGAGTTATTGGAAAGTGAGTTGTTCACCCCTGTGATAAGCTTTTTAATGACAATATCCTAATACTGCAGCTACTGTGATATACAGAGGAAACCCATTCCCAAAAAGCTTTCACCTAGGACAAGAAAGGTATTTATAAGGAAGCTTGCTAGCTTATAAGAAAACACAAATATACTGAAAAAAGGGTTTTCTAAATCAAGGTAATGAATATCAAAAATGCAAGCAAAATAGATGACTTGGGGAAGAAAATTTAAAAGGAGGGTGGGAACAGAAGGCACTGAGTTGCAGGGATGGCATACAGGGATGTTTCTGCACAGTTAAAAATTTTAAAACAACTGGTGGGACAAACAGTAACCGAGCTAATCCTTGGTACTGGCAGGCTGCCTATTTTGAGAGAGCAGCAGCTGGTGAATCTGACGTAAGTCTCTGCATCCAAAGCAGGAACTTACTGTAATGAAACCACAGCCCACATTGGAAAAAAGACTGTAAACTCAACAAAAAAAAAAAAAAATCAGAATCTCAATACACTACATGCTACATTTCCCTCCAAGTAAAATTTATCACAGAATGTCACAATTAGGCCAATTTAAAAAAGCCACCAAAAACAAACAAACAAACAACAACCAAAATAAAAAAATTCCCAAAATCGAAGCCATCAGTCGGACTGAATTTTGAATTAAAAAAAAAAAATGAAACAGGGAAACAGGGTGAGAATGAAGAAATTACAAGGCTTGCATCTTCTCTGGTTTGCCAAGTACAAACCTAAGACCTTAAGTGGCATAAAAACACCATTCCAGAAGCCTGAGGCACTAAGCAGAACTACATGGACTGGAAAAAATAGGCACATTATTGAACCACCTAATTCAGGATCCTGTTACTCTTCCACCCCCACTAGAGCACTGCAAGAATGTCAGTCCCTTTATCTTGGACCCTGTGAGAAAAGCACCTTCTGATAAAAGCATCCACACCTCTCTCTCCCCCTCATTCCCTCCCTCTCCCTTGTCCTCAGAGGAGGACCAGGTTCACGTGAGGCTTTGAGCAGATACTCACTCTCTGCATTTCCCTGACTAACTGCTTTCCAGGATCATTTTTTTCCCTTCAGAGAATATAATGGGGTGTAAAAGAACAAAAAAGGGGTTGAGGAACATAGTGCTTTTTAATCTTTCTCTTAGCTAGTTGATAAAAATTAGCATGGGAAGAAATTACCATCTGCATAATTGCAGGAGCAATCACACAACGCCCCTGAATCTCATTTCAGGAATTCCAGTTGCTGCACCTGGTAAGGGTAATGGAAGGTGCTGATTTCATGGCCAAAAAAACCCCTTGAAAGATCTTTAAATGGGCTGAGAGGCACATGAAGGGGTGAAGAGGGTTATATTTCATTTAGGGATGATAGAAGAGGAAGTCGTCGTCTGGTCATTAAATCGTTTAATTTGCTCTATAAGCAAATGACTGCATAAACACCAGAGTTCTGGTCACATTATCTCTGACTGACCTTCAGTGTCAAATATGCTCAGATTAGAAAGAAAATGTTTTCTTTTGTCTTTAAGAGCCAGCCTTGTAAAAATAGCTCCGGAGCTGAAAGTCAAGCTGTATTCTTTTTTGTTCATTCATCACCATAGAAATTGGTGATGGAAAACTTATTAGAAATTGTCGCTGGAGTCAGCAGATACTGGCTTTCAATAATCTTTGGCAGCACCGTCGAGTAAGAAAAGGGATGTTTTCCAGATCAGAGCTCCTCTTGAAACAACCAGATTGTGCCTCCAGGGCTGTGCGTGAAGCAAGGGCACGGGAGAGAGGCTGTGCAAGATAAGGGGGGAAGGGACTGAAATGCCTCTGGTTTTTGGGGGTTTTTTTGTTTTGTTTTGGTTGGTTGTTTTTGAATTTTTTTTTCTCCCCTGACTAGCAGATCATTAATGCACTGCATGACCCTGCCCCAGCCGCTGGCAGAATTTGGTCACATTGAGAAGCTGGGATGAGCTTGCCAGGAGCTCCTGCCTTCTCCTGCGCCAACCTCATCGCTGCAAACGCGAGAAGAGCTCTGAAAATCTTAGCTGTTCTCATCAGCCACTTGTACTTCTTAACCCTTTGCCTATTCCCTCCCTCACCATGTGCTTCTCATTTCAGGGAGATGAACCTCAATTTGTGGCAGGGAACTCTGCTGAAATCAGATCAGCCTCCCTGGATTCTACATCCAGACTGTCTTGTTGCCAAGCCCAGTTCCACTCAACGTTCAGAATCTTCACAGATTTCTCTGTGCCGCTAGAAGAACCAAGTTCAAATTAAATCTGTCCTACTTTAACATCTTTCATTTCCTAGCTTTTAACGCATGAGAACCAGCACTTCTCTAAATAAGCTTCTTCGCTGTTTTTATAGACTGTACATCATTGATCCAGGCTTCCCCAGTGCCATTTGCTTTGGGATCACCATCGTCCAAAGAGAAAGTTTATTGCACAACAGCAGTGGCAGAAGCAGCTCCAAAAGGGAATTTCAGGAAGCATTACAAATCCAGCCTTGATCGTTCTCTTCTCCTCCCATGTAACACATAAACTTCACAGGTGTAAGGAAAATTCATGCAGTTCCCAAAGGAGACACACTTCCTTCCCTGGAGAAAAGGCAGCTGGAAGTCTCCATTTCATTTCTGAAGTGTTTTAAATACCACGAGTGTTATGCATCTCATATTTTGACTTCAGTAAGTTATTATATCATCACGGAAAAACATTATAAATATTACATTGAAAACAAACATAGAACTATAATTTATAGCCTTTGACTCAAAACTAGCTGCCTTGGAACTCCCAGGCCAGGGGGCCACCACTTGCCTCCACTCATCATCCTGTTAACTTTGTGTCCCACAAGTGTCATCACAGGGAAAATGGTGAGATACTTGAAATCTCACTAAGTTTATCGTTAATAAAGTTGTTTAGCATGGAGAAAATTAATTCATATTATAATCATGACAGAAATCTTTTATAAAATTATTTCATGCCTTAATATTCACAGAATCTCAGCATTCTTCACACAGGCTTTGCTTTAATTATCTGAAATGATTAACTACCATTGAAATGGTAAACTAATCATTTCTGGCACTATGAGAAGGGAGGATGTGATCACTGATGTGATGCAAATAAGTCAATGAAACATAATAAATGTAACATTTTGGACTAAAAGTTGTCATTTCACTACTCAAATACTGCAGCCTTCTTTATATATTGATACAAAGATGCATTGA
Source organism: Sialia sialis (assembly GCA_009812075.1). NCBI lineage: Eukaryota > Metazoa > Chordata > Aves > Passeriformes > Turdidae > Sialia > Sialia sialis. The sequence continues at coordinate 958,469 of VRYO01001589.1, forward strand.
AATAACATTCTGCATTGTCCCTCACACAAGGATTAGAAACAGCATTATCTGCGTGGTCTGTAACAAGAGCTGGAAGATGTTCTGGAGGATGGACAAACCAGGAGCCTTAAAAGTATTCTATATTTTGGACTTCTCTACTCAGAAGGGAGGAGCAGATTGCTAAATATTACTCTTGGTAATGGATGATCTTCTGTTGTTCTTTTTCTATCAAATTATTTTTCTTCCAAGGTATCTGCTGGGAAGGTTTCCTGGAAGGTAGCAGAAGTGGTTTGGGATGTGATTTCTGCACAGTCTTTGAAGTCACTCATTTCTGAAATAGAAACTCAGAGACAAAACTTCCTTCATAATGAAATCTTCAGAGTGACGGAAAACGGGAGTAGGGTGCGGATTTTTTAAAGGTGTTTGAGTGATCCTACTACTTTAAAAGATGTCTTACCTTATTCAAAAACACAAGAGTGTGTCTCAGAGAACCCTTAAAACCTGAGTTCTTTAACATGAAAAATAAAGTGTAGATGTACAAAAGCACAGTGAGGTGGGTTTTTAGCAGATGCACGCTGCTCCTTCTCCTTCCCCGGCAGGGCTTTCACACAGCCACACCTGCTTGTGCAGAGGCTTCTCTTGGCACTGGAATTCACCAGGACATCTCAGCTGCATTTCAGGCACACAAGAGCAGAGGCTCCACTCATCCTCACATCCTTCAGACTCATTTTGCTCTGAGATGTGCCCCCCTCACTGCTGAGTCAGCTAGAGCCAAGCTGGGCATCGAGCAGCACTGACTGTGCAACATGGACTTTGACTCAGCTGACAAGGGAGGGACTGGCCTGAGCACTGGGAGATAATTTACCAAGGTGCTTTGCTGAAGCTGATCTGTGATTTTATAGCATTTTGATTTTTACAGGAAAGCTTCTATTAGAACAGAAGAATCTAAACTCCAGCCTGGAAGAAGCTCAGCTGCACGTTCAGAAGAGGACTATCTCAGACACATACATGCCAGACCAACATTTCTTAAGTAGTTTATTAAATAATCCCTAAAATGTATACAAAAAGTAGTTTATCGCATTTCAAACCATATTGTATTTCACCCCAATTTCACAGTTGTCTTCTTCCCACATCATAATGGCCTAAGTTTCCAATCCTGCTGAAAGGTTTTGTTTTGTTTCATGAAGTAAAACCATGGATTTCTTCATAATAGGCCACTTAGGATCTGTACAGTGAGAGTATTTCCAAAAAATCTGACATCCCTTCATTAAAATAGGTTACATGCCTGGTAGACTAGACGTTAACTTGAGAAGTCTCAAACAGATGCTGTACAAGAAATAAATTTTTTGAGGCACATGGTGAAATAGCAGCAGTGCTGAAACCAATTGATCCCATGACATTACACTGAGAAGATGCTGTAGCTAAGAAAAACGTCAACTTCATTTCAGCCCCAAACAAGTTATAACAGCAGCAATGTTGGCTCAGGGCATTTTTAAGGAATTAATAACCAGCTAGGGTTAGTAGCCTGAGGCAAAGTCAAGGATTAAGCACTATGAGGATAAACACATACAGCAGCTTCAAATAATATAGTTGACTTCAGTTTAATCATTTTGTTTCGCTTTCAGAAAAACTTATGATCTCCAGACAGAAAATATAATTCATATCAGCAAAAGAATATACACATACACACTCCTCCCAGGCAAGAGCTGAAGAGATAAATGGAAACACTGTAAAAAGTAAACATTTCCCTCTTAGCAACAGAAGGAGAAAGCTTCTATTGGTTACAATAAAAACAAACAACTAAGAACTTCAGAAAACAGGCAAATATTCCCAAAGGAGGATACAACAGAGCAGGAGAGGGACTTTTGCAAGGGCACAGAGTGATAGCACAAGGGGAAATGGCTTCAGAGTGACAGAGGGTAGGGTCAGATTGGCTATTGAGTAGAAATTCCCTGTGACAGCGGTGAGGCTCTGGAACGGGTGGCCCAGAGAATTTACAGATACCACAACTTCAGAAATGTTCAAGGCCAGGCTGGAGGGGGCTCTGAGTAAATTGGTCTAGTGAAAGGTGTCCCAGAGGGTTAGAACTGGATATCTTTAAAGGTCCCTTCCAAATCAAACCATTCCACAATTGTATGAAAGAATACCCAAACAATGTCAATGACTGTATGGAAGAGGAAAGGACACTTAGGTGATCCTAAAGTTCAACATTTCCCTCCAAGAACAGTGGACCAACCTTCTACCATAGCTTTCACCAACCAGAACTGCTCACAAAACCGAGTGAATATACCACTGTATTTATGCTTTCTTCTTTTGCTCAGCTAGCAAATAAAAAAATCATCTCTGATATTTCTTTTGTTTGAAAGGATACATACTTCCTTTCACTAAAATAAATCAACCCAATAAACTTCAGACTAATCTAGAAAACTTATAGTCAGAATGGGATCCAAATTTTACTAACAGGCAAATCAAAAGCATCTTGAAGGTACTGCCATGAGCCTTAAGTTTTAAAGTTCCAATAAAGAAGCTAAACATCAAAACTGACACTTGAATTTTTAATAAAAGTATTTCCTTGAATCACTCAAAGTCAAGAAGGAATAATTTTAAGACAGTGTGCTTCAGCACCTTTTGATTTGAGAAGATCTAACCTACTCTACCCTATAACTCAGAGAGTCTGCAGTTGGAATGCTTACATTTATCTTTGCAGATCAAGAGGAGAAAGAAGCCTCTCCTACCTGGGTGACTTTTTTACACTTACATCTAAACACACTACATGGCATTTACTCTCTTGTAGAAGGTAATTTTTTCTCTCTTTTATTTATTTGGTTTTGGTTTTGTTTTTTTTAAAGCAGAGAAAGGTCACTCTCTTACATCACTGAAGATGTTTAAAGGACATAGCAAAATTCTGATGTTACTTAAAATTACTTTAGGACTCTTCTTTCAGTATTAAATACATTATAGAAAACTTACAGTTGGTAACTATGAAGATGCCAAATTGAATCCTTCAGACAACACTTTTCATTTATTACCTAGTCAAAAATCTCGAGTCAGGTAAATATTAATGTGCAATGAAAAAATATTCATCTTTTTAATCTCTAATTTCTATTGATATGCCGATAGAAATACATTAATTATTGTAATTTACTGTTTAAAATGTATAAAAAGGTAGGAATTTTTAGACAGGCTTTTTACTCAAAATGTAATCTGACCTCAATGAAGTCAGAGGATGCTTTGTCGTGGACTGAATTAGCACCTCACTGTAGGCTTTTGTTTGATCATTCTTTGTTCAGAAACATGACAGTTATATCCCTAGAGATCTGTTTGATTGGAGTTGTTTCTAGTCTAAACATTTCTCATGCCACCAGCACTTCCTGACTCACCCCAAAAAGGCTGTCACTGCCTAGAACAGCATCATCCACCTCCCTGAGCACAAGCTTTACAGCAGGAACTCCAGAGCTTTAGTCCAAGCTCTTACAATATCCTCCTGTAGCTCTGGGGGAATAACATCCCTGAAGACTGAGACAGTATTCATGCACGAATATCTCACAGGGATGCTGGAAAGGTTAACATTTTGAGAGCGCAACAATTCCATCTTGGCAAAAGAAAACATGCATGAGGGAAAGAAAGACAAAACTTGTAAGTTATTGAAGACAGAATGGAAAACTCAAAAAAACAAAATTACATAAAACTTTCAGGGCCTTACAGTCTGATATGGAAAAATCAAACACTGGAGTATTTTACTAAAGCTCCTTTCATCACAATAGCTGATGATGAAGAATGAATGTATGGATGCCATTCCGAGTGCTCAGACGTGTTTTCATTGCCTTTATAGACAGCATATTTCTGAATATTGAGCTATATTCTCCCAGTGCCTTTCTACCTATAAATTCTACACTTAGCACTGGGTTATCCATTTGGTGAATTGCAAAAGCACAAAATAAAATGCATTTTATCATGTGTATGTGACAACCTCACTTGCTGTTAAAGTATCTTCCAAATACTATCATGTTCTTGAGGAGCTGTAAAATAAACATCAAATCCCAACCACAAGTAAGAAACTCTGTGCTCCTGAACAATTGAGTGCTGCCACAACTTTACCCCAATCTCAACATGCAACTATTCAGTTCAAGTCTAGCATTTGCAGGGAATTATCCCATAAACTTTAAGTGTCAGTGCATCTTCTTTTTACCTGTCAGGAACAAGTGGTCATCTAATTTTTCACTTCTTAGACAAAACAGTTTCCATGCCATCAATCCACAAAGTTGATAGTGTTATGAAAAAACCCATGCTAACAAACTTGTAATAGATTCTATTTCTGCCTTTACTCCTAACTCAAAAACACGAGTCAGTCTCCATGTTTCAAAGAAGGATTTTTCTGACAGCTCATGCCAATAGTTCAGATGGTTTAGCTGCCAAAAAAAAAAAAAAAAAAAAAAAAAAAGCAAAAAACACAAAGCACCAAGCAAACAAAAACCCTACATCTCCTCCTTGGAGGTCATCTGGTGTCTTCTCAGACACTTGAGTGCTGGCCACCAGGGGAAACAGCTTGGCTAAAACCAGAAACCAGTCTTATTATCCAGACCAAGTACAACACTTCACAAGTACTTATTTTTATACCTTGTCAACATTTGCATAGTCTTTGTGTCTGGAAATTCCAGAGCACCATGCACAAGCTGTCAGCTACCTTTATGCAATGCTGCATCCTTCTCAGAACTCATAAAATACTGATTTCTAGTTAGACAACATAGCTGTCACATCAAAATACATTCAAACATTGAAATTGTAACACGTCGCTCACCCCAAAATCTCTTTCCAAAGCATATCAGGTGCTGAATTTGTGACATTGAACAGACAGAATGGCTGTCTGCTAAAAGCAGCATCCATAATTAAGCAAACAGAACATATGAAGTGTGGTACAATAACAGGAAGGTGAGATTTCAGTCACCTCAGGTAAGGTTTCCACGGGTTAACGCAACAGCTTACATTTAACTGTCAGAGTTTCCTACAGACAATGGGAAGGAATAAACGGCTTAAGACAGTAATTACTCTAACTTATCTTCAATTCCTAATTTAACCAAGCTGAATCTCTTTCTGTAATGTATTTCTCTCCATTGATTGTAACCTGAGAGACACGTAGCCCACATTCAGGTGTTTAAAGGTTAGACACATAAGAGGAAGTAAGATGGATCTTACCTTACTAACATGTTTCATCCTAGAGCATGAGATTGAGAACAGAGGTTTCCTCCACAGCAAGCTCAAGGGATTTGAGAACTGTGGAAATGCAGTTTCATGAAAACACACAGTGCATATTGGTAGCAAAAACCAAGATCTTGCTACAAACACATGCACAGAGATGGTCTGGGCTTAAAAAATGGGAGTGGGGAGAAGCAGCATCTACAGCAGCAACACAATCTGATCTGACAATTGATGGCTGTCACAGAGAGTGCAGGCAACAAAATCCCTCAGAGTGATGATCAGTGGATCCTATCACTCAAACACCCAGATTTTTGCAGGCATGTGTTAAGGACTGATGCAGGATTCCTCAGCCCCAATGCTTATGCCTTTAGGAATAAACAGGACATTCATTATGTTTCTCATCAGCTTAGCCAGCGTCTGACCAATCTTTCCCTCCACAACAAAGAAGCCAAAAGAGCAGATGCAGAACACAGAATGTCAAAGTATTTACCTCATTACCCTGGCAAAAAGTGTCATACATCACACAGAAAAAACTGGACTACTAAGAAACACCCCAGTGCACATTTATCTATCCTCCACATGATGTCCTGGCACCTGCCATCTCAGATTTCCATTAATTGGAAATTCCAATGAAACATAAGGCATCATTTGGGCAGTTATGTACTAGAAGATGGCTCAGATAGGTTGTAGAATCTCCATCCTGGGAGCCACTGGAAGCTGGGCTAGACTCTACCCCAAGCAAACTGAACTAACGGAACACAGTGTTGGACTGGAAGAATCCAGAAATCCATTTCAACCCTTTGTATCCTGTGTGTGTCCGTTCAGCAAACAGCATCATGTACTGCAAAACCATTATCTATAGCCACGTACAGGAAAGCAGCCCCAGTTGTACATCATCCTGGTTTTGACAATTTTCACTCACAGAGGGAAAAGCTCCTTTTACTCCTGAATAAACATGCTAGAGAAACTTGCAAAACTACCACACTTTTGGCCAAACTACCATTTTGATTACATTTTTGAAGGTGTGAACATCTTTTATTATTCAGTTTATAAACCTGAATTTAGCACCTCTCCTCCTTCTGAGCATCACACCACCCCCAGAAAAAAGAGTCATCACTACACATGGATCAACCACAAACAAAATCATTTAGAGGAACAGGGAAAATTCATCTTTTATCATCTGTGCCACGCAGCAACACACAGTATTGGATCCAAAACATTTGCAGATCTGACATAGAGGAGCATATGAGCATCAGAATAGAAGAGATAAAATCTCCTTTCCCACTTCAAAGCTTCCACAGGCACAAGAGCTTTCCCTTTAATCTGAAATATTGCCACGCTCCCAACAAAACTCAATTATTATTTTTAAATTGCATACTTATTTTTGAGCAAATACAGCATTTGGGGTGTTGTGTGGGTGTGTGACTGATAATTTAATCCTCTATTAATCAGAACCAAGCCAAGTATTTCTGAGGTATGAAAAACTTGGCTGCACTTTGCAATCAAATACACGGCAACTACACTTTGCCTGATCTGCTGTGTGCCACTCCAGAAAGGACAGGCTTTTCTCTTTAAATTATTACAGTGGGCAGACTTTAAATGGACAGACTTAAAGGTTTTTAAGACCAGATCCCTCCAAGAACATGATATTTTCATGCAGAATAGTGAGTAAAATATTACTTTAAAAATTGGCATAAACATAGGCACACAGAATTACTTGCATACTATTCCTTTATCACAATTTATCAGTCAGCTACTTCAGTTCCTGCACTACTCACATGTTCCTGAGCCAGGGACACGGTGACAGACTGCACACAACAGGTCCCAAAATTGCAGCACATCTGAGGAGAGGCTCAAGGCCCCCTGGCCTCAGTTCTACCACTGGAGTAACCTTATTTCAGTTTTTAAATGTGTTTACATTAATCAGTGTATCTGTATAAACAATACATTTGACTTTCAGTTCAATAAACAGCATGATGTATGTAATCTTTTTTCAAAAATTGCAAGGTTAGTCAACTACAATGCTTGGAGAGTCAGTCTGCAATAAACATCTCTATTAAACATCTCTAATTTCAGTCAATAGTCTAGAAACTACTGTATCTTTCCACTTTTTAGGCATTCCTATTCATAATTCACCACTGGATACAACAAAAACAATACTTTATTCATAAGCTGGGGAGTAGGTTCTGTGTGTACAAGAAAAAATTTAATTCAGGATAAACTCTGAGAATCTTTGAAAGACATTCCTCTCCTGTTGGGTTTTTCTTTTCTCCTAGGAAAAAAAAATCATTGGAACTCAGTTTAGGAGATGGTGAAAGCACATTTAAAGATTTGTTTGGACAGATACATACATATTCATTCTGACATTTTCATCTTGATTTTTGACCAGCCACTTGCCAACTGAGGTATCTTTTATATATCTCACTATCTTATCCTAGACATTCTGGACAAAGAGAAGTTCGTTACTCATCTTTAGATTGCTTTTTAAGATTTTAAAATGTAACATCTTCCCTGCAGATTCTGGTTTTTTGGGGGTTTTAAATTAGAATTTTAAAGAGCAGCCTGCTTTAATCTTTGCATGTGGAGGGGACTCCAGCAAAGCAATGAAAGGTTTGCCATGCAAAAAGAAGAGGCAACACAGAGACCAGAATGGAAATGAGCACAGAAGATGAAGGCCAAAAAAAAAAATTGAAAAGATAATCAGAGATTAAGATGAATGAGGCAAAATAGAAGTTCAGAAGCAAACATGAAGATTGACAGCTGTCAGGAACTGAATCACCTATTCAATCAACTAAGCAGCTTACCATGGGCAGAAATAAGCTCCTCCAGAACACTTCATCAGCTTCCCTTGAATCTGACTGAATGCAGCTCGGGCTCATTTTTGCTTTGTTTCTTCTTAAAATTCTGCACTGCAATGCCATAATCAGCAGTTACTGGTGATCCACTATAATTCAAAAATCCATGAAAACCTGACAAATTGTGGCATCAATTCACAAAATGTCACACTGTAGCAATTACTGTCCTGAACTAGTACTCAAATTACGTACACAGCACCTTGTCACCAAAATCAGAATGAATATTTGTTTCTGCTTAAACAGGGGAAGAAAGTCAGCCAGATGTCTGTATAAAATTGCACTCTTCTGCAAGTTCCTGTCACACTTTTAGAGACAAAAGTAAAAATGGGTGCAGGACGTGCACTTTGCACTGGGTAGAAAGACTGGGGGATCAACCATGACCAGTGGGGCTTTAAAAATAACACAGAAAGCCCCTCTAAACTCAGTTCTAAAAGAAAGAGGGATATTTTATTCTGTTTTTAAAAGCTTCTTAAAAGAAAAACTAAACTTGTTATGACTGTAATAGGAGGTGTGCATAGATTAGTCAAAAAAAATCTGTTCATTTCTGTTAAAAACAAGGAAACTTGGCTTAATAATTTTGGGTACTTTGGGATTTGCAAATAATTTTAAGCCAGAAAGGTGTGTGGACCAAGTAACTCCTGTTCAGGTTTTGCTTCCACATCAGCCTCACGATCTCTGCTCCTGCACACTGCTAAATGTTCTTACTCACCGGAATAAGGGAACCAAAGAACCAGAAACACTCCTTCACTTTAGCTTTTCTATTGACATCAAATGTACTTAATCAATATTTATTTTACCATAGGAAAAAAAAATCTGACCTTTGTTTAGAGAGCCGATTCTTAGATTTCAATTATCAACAGATCTGCCCTGGTTAAAGAACTTTGAGAGGATTTTAATGCAGTGAAGCAATAACACAAGTCATAAACCAGAAAACCCAGCACTCTGCATTAGTTCATTTCAAAGTAAACATAGAAATTAAATGATTGCTCTATAATGTCTCAGAGACTGCAAAAACAACAACAAAGGGGTAACTACAATACTCATGTAAATGTTTTTATAGGATCCAATCAAGACATGGCAGTGTTGTTTTGCTTTTTATCCGTGAATCATATCCCTCACCCTCTCACTTCTAAGGAAAAATTCATATTAGCTTGCTTTTACTTCTTGACACAAGAACCATTTTCAGCTTGAAGAAAAAAGTGAAGAGCTGAAGCTTTTTAGGGGAGGGCTCAGTTAGCCATTGTGTATTCCCCTCCAACTTTCAGACCATCTTGCAGAGACAGGGGAAGAGACAACATGGTACAGCAGATCTCGGGGCTGTGGTTGACTCTTCTGGGATTCTGAATATGAGAGATGGGGTGCTGCAGAGGTTTAGGCTGGTTACACATGGCCAGTGACTGCTGCTTTGTATAATGAGTATCTGACTTATTTGCAACTAGGGGACAGCCCCAACTTTGAATTTTTCAGAGAACGACCAAGTTATGACATTATACCCATAATTTTTATTATTCACTAAGTCCCTTCCCACTGTAACCACTTATTATCCTATTTTTCATTTACCAGGTGCCTTTTTCCTCTGGATATACAAAACACTTTCCATGAAGGATAATTCCCTTTTCCTTTCCTCAACTTCATTTTCTACATTGGCTTTTTTTGAACTCTTCAAACTAAGTATTATCTTCAAAGTACACAAGTTTACTTATCTATCATTTCAGCCTCATGCCCTAAAACAATATATACACTAATATATCATCATAAAATGCAAATGGCCAACCAATTCATTAACTGACTCCATCGCTTTGTTCATGATTCTTTAACCAGTTTTCAATACATTGCAGAGTGTCAAACATTACTCAACTGTAATTTACTCTTCAGGACACTTACTTCATGTGATGCATACAAAAGGCTGGGATTCACTTAGTCAACCCTATGTTCTTTGCAAAACTTTTAATAATCTCAAGAGGGTTTTTTTTTCCCAGCAATGTCTGATTATTTCAACTCATCACACCTCCTGCTCACAGCTCCATTATCCTCCGACTTCTTTGTTTTCCCTTTCCAAAAAGGAAGGATTTAGTTGAATACTAAAGACAGTTTTTACTCAATAAAAAAATTAAGACTATTTTCTTCACTGTTTACCAGACTTTAAATATGAATCCCCATTTTCCCCTTTGCTTTCCTCCGACAGGATCAGCCTAAGATGTGATTCTGAAGGTAACAGCAGTAACCACAGGAAAAGAACTAATTTCTTATCAAGCCAATGATATTTTGTCACCCAAAGATGTCACTTACTACACAGAATAATTTTTCCACCCAGCAAAGTCTGCTATAAGTGCATCAACAGGCTCTTGATTGCTTTCTAATTGCCTTTGCTTCTTCCTCACTGGAGGCTGATCATACCCAATTCCAATCTCAGCTTCAAGTCTTTCCATAGCACTGGCTAAAGCATCTTCACTTCTTCAGGTGGAGAATGAGGATAAAACACCCCATGTTCACACACCCCATGCCTGTGTGTGCCTTACCAAACAATTAGTGCCTGTATCCTTGCCTGTGAGAGCCTCCTGCTTCATTCCTGGCACTACTTGTTTATTTGTGTTCTGCTTCAAAAATCCTTTCATTTTCTCCTTGTTTTTTTTTTTTTTCTCCTTTGCATTAATTTGTTTTGCTTCTAAAATGGAATGTAACAGCTAGTTAGTAGTTCATAGCTCATTCACCTTTTGTTGCTCCACATTTTAGTTCTCTTTATTGAAATGAGCATTATGTGCTGGGATTTTAGCATTAAATTAATGCTTTTCTGCCCATTTTCACCTCTTACAAGTTCCAAATCCATGAAATACTTTATAAACAAAGACCTACAACAGAACATATAACGCAGCACTTAGAAATCCAGTTTGCCAGTGATGGATTAGCGATTTACATTCCCAAACTACCAAATACAGTGGTCTCCTTGACCACCCAGCTCTGGTGATTTATGTGCAGTGACAGATTAAGCACTCTTCCTGGTTACATATCATTAGTGGAAATCAAAGTCATGTCAGATATTGATGTTAATACCTTTCAAAGGTACATTACTGGCCAAGCTTTATGAGCAGCCTTCACATTAATTATTCAGTGAACAACAATGCTTAAAATATATGCATATATATACTCTTGGATCCTTGGACTATATTCATCACTGATGATTTTGAAGGAATGGAAAATGAACTCAAAGCTAACATGTACATAAAAGCAGCAAGTTCAGGCTTCTCAATTTATAGATTTACCATAGTGAGTCCATTACATTAAAGTGCAGTATGACATCAAATTGCAAAAGCAAAAACTCCTGAATAAATAAATAAATAAAGCTCCTGAATTAAATAAACACAACTCCTTTTCTTTGGGTGTTGCAAACCTATTACAATTAAGTATTTAAACTTCCATTTAAAGGCATGCAGCCATTCTGGGTTATGTTATTGTACGTTATCAATACGCTATTGATTAAAACTAATCTATTATAGGCACTGAACAATCCAGTGTGATGCTTATTTTAAAATCCAGAAGTGATGAAAGCAATTTTCATAGCCCATTTTAAACTTTCACTCAAAACATGTAGGTTAATGGAAGTTAATATAAACAGCATGTAACAGCAGGACTAGAATCTGATGAGAAACAATCAGAATAATTTGGTCTGCCAGCTGAAAGGATACACATGTACAACTAAATTGAACTTTGTTTATGCCTTTTGATTTTCAAGCCTTCTCTAAGATGATTACCCTATCTCCAGTTCTATCAACGGAAAAATGCCTCCCTCTTTCTGAATCTGCTTCTAAATCATCTTTTTAAATATTGTTTTTACAATATTAGGTATGTCACACTATTTAGTTTCTGCTCTAAACATCTGCAAAGAAAATGTACCTCCCACAACTCCTCGCCTGCTCCTGACTTTCTCTACATCTACTCCTTTATTTTTATAGTCTCTGATTTGTTCTTGTCATTTTTTTGATGTAAACAAGATTAGGGGAAGCCCCTTTTGCTTTCTCCTCTCATATACCTTTGAGAAATGGGATCTTAATTACAGTGCCAAACCATTTATGCAGCTGCAAGCAGCACTCCCAGGCACTTCAAAAGAGTTCTTGACCAAAAAGAAATCTCAGATGCTTTATAAAAAATAAGATTGTTCACAATGAATGGAATTAAAATGAAACATTACCTAAGTAGGGGTGCACAGTAAATGATGAGATTTAATTCAGGAAAATAGCAAGGCCTCCACAAGCAGCCTGCATTATGCTTGTGTTTATATTAAAAAAGCTGCGGTACTTTTTACCCTTAAGCATTCGTTTCATTTTGTACACAAATTGCATCCACTCTGCCAGACACCATTTATAATGGCAGACAATCAGATCAGACACGACACTCAAGGGTTTCTATAAACTTCACATTAAAAAAAGCAGCATGTCAGTAGATTTGGCTGCTACAGGTTTCCCCCATAATTTAATTCCCATTTGTCTTAAATTGGTAACTGGCTTAAAAGTCACTGTACACAGTCACTCACATAGCCATACCACACATGCAATGGTCCAAGAATTATTTTAGGAAATCACTTAGAAAAATCTGCTTTTGTGCCACTTTCAAAGTCCAGGGAATGTACTTCACACTGGAAAGTTTTCATTACAAGCTTCCCAAATAAATTTTTTGAGACAAAAACAGTAGAAACTTTAGTTCCATTTTATTTATTAAAAAACATTTTATTTATTTTATTTTCAGGTTTATTTTGATCCAGTGATGAGGACAGCAGTGGTTTGCTATACACCATGTTGAAGAAGAAAAATCCAACAGTACTTGATAGCACAGAGTTATCAGAACTTACTTAACATGAAATTTACATGAAAATTATTTTTCAGAAGTGGACTGCAATTCACTGCAAGTTGTGCTTGGGCACATTCTGCACAGTAAGGTTAGTATAAAACAAATTATCCTGAAAACTAATTATATTATTCAGTAATTTTTTTACAGATCCCTTTCTGAATCTTCATGTTGAGCCTCCACTTATCCACGTTTTTTATTAAGAAAATGGATACCTAATCTAATAATACCCTAGACACAAGCGACTTCATGAATTGTAAAAGTTAAAACTGGAAGAATTGTATCTCTCATAAATCAGAGCTCCTCTATTAACATCAGGAAAGGATTGTGGAAATTTCCATCCCTATCAAGTATTGCCCTGAAAGAAACCAGACCTTTGACGTGACTAGCACAGGCTGCCCTCAAGACCATCAGGAAGAATTAGTTTCAGATAGGGAAAGATGAGGGCCAGTAACAGACCCTTGAGTTTCACCAGGAACAAAAGCTCGGACACAGGGATGAGTGGAGGGGCTAAGGGAGCACAAGGAAAATTCATGGAACTATCCTAAAAGTGGCTGCAAATGAAAGGACTGTGAGTGCTCAAAGCAGGGAAAGCAAGCTCTGCTCTCAGTCATTCCAAGGGATCTCTGGAGCTGGACAAATGGAGTCCCTTTCTGTGGAGGTTTTGCAAAGGTGCTCACCACCATCACTGTGGCTGAAGGATATTGGTGCTTAATGGACACATACAAATCCATCACAACATATGGCTACAACATCTGTCAAAACATATGAATTAAAACCTAGCAAAAAGCACTATTAAATTGGCAACTTTCCTAGATTTTGGTGGGCTTTTTTTAAAGGATATGGCTTGTAAATTTGTAGCCAGAGATTCTAATACATTTTTTTGCTCTTCTAGCATTTGTTTCATCAGGTTTACAATTAGTTTGTTATATGCCAGTAGAGAATCCATCTGTTAGGGAGATGCAAGCCCCTTTAATGCACTTCATGCCTAGGATGTGGAAACTGAGGCTAACTTTTGTCTGCTGCAGTGTTACAGAACAAGAATTCAATTTCAGATGCAGTTCCTAGTGATTCTAACAGGCCAGTAAAGCACACACAATAACTTACTAGATAAATATTCTGGAAACCAAGGGATCTTAGGTTACTTCCTCAGTGTCTCAACCAACACATCTACAGAACGACAAAGACATTTTCCCACATCACAAAGCACATTTTGAGAGCTGGCTAGCTCAAAGTTTGGGGTGGTTAGCTTTTTTTTTTCATCTTTCTTAATTATGTGGTCTTGTTAATCACATAAAATTCCCTCAAAATAATGACCATAAAGAAATAGTGTCATTACTAATCACTGAATGATCACAGGCAAACCAAACCCCAGCAACAGTATCTGACAGCTCCCAGGGGATGTAAGCGCTGTCAGTCCAGAACCTGCCACATTAAGAAGTCCCTTAGCTGAGCTGTTCTACCGATAAGGAACTGAAAGGTACACAGAGCTGTAAGTAAACAAGTGGAAGAGTTTCCTGCAGAAAGTTTGCAGCAGCTGCTTTTTCACCTGGAATATCTTGGTCTGAAAACAGCTCTTCTGGTCCTGGCATGGCACCTGCACAAGGACCAGCAGTGCCTCCCTCACTCATTTAGCACCCAGTGCTCTACCTATGAATTACTATGGATGGGAATTGTTGGTGCTCTGCCTAGGTTTCCCACCTTGGTTGCATGCCACAAGCCCAGCTGCAGTATTCAGTATATCCAGGTATGCCACACACATGGAACACCTCAGTTTTCCCAAGGCCAAGAAGAACTCAGTTACTCCTTAACAGAAAGTATTATTCAAAAATATCAGTTAACTCTTAAATGCAGCTGACATATGTACAGTAATTTCACAATTATAAGCCTCACCTGAATATAAGCCGCACCGCCCAGTAGCCAGGTAGACCACGGGATTTGTCCATATATAAGCCGCACCTGAATATAAGCCGCACTTTTTTTTTTTAAAAAGGGGGAACCATGTGTAACAAAGTAACAAATTAGTAACAGAATCACTGCCAGCTGGGTTTGGTGTCAGGTGCTCAAATTGCAACAGTTTTCATAGACCAGGGAAGCCTTTAAAGGCAGCCCCAGGCACCCTCCCAGCTGGCTTTCACTTCCAGGTTGGCATTTCGCTGGGATTTGTCCATAGATAAGCCGCACCTGAATATAAGCCGCACTAGTGGGGTAGGCTGGATTCTTCAATGAAAAAGGTGCGGCTTATAATTGTGAAATTACTGTAAGTCTCCAAAACATTAATAAGCCTGAAAGAATGTATACAACAGAAGGCTTAAGGGGGGACATTCCCATTACCTGAAAGGAATCTGCAAGAAAGATGGAGAGGGATTATTTACAAGAGCATGGATTGACAGAACAAGGGGGAATGTATCCAAAGTGACAGAGAGCAGGTTTATATTAGCTATTAGGAAAAAAGTCTTTACTGTGAGGGTGGCACTGAAACAGACTGTCCAGAGACATTGTGAATGACGCATACCTGAAACTGTTCAAGGTCAGGCTGGATGGGGCTTTGAGCAATCTAGTCCAGTGGAAAGTGTCCCCACCCACGGCAGGAGGTTGGAACTGGATGATTTTTAAGGTCCCTTCCAACCCAAAACTTTCTATGCATGATTCTATGCATCAATGGAATCAAAACTTACTTCAGGTGAAAAAGTAACTGCAAAAGTAGCAACCTCTCACAGGTAAGGATGTGAGAATCAGTGAAACAACTTGGACTGGTGGAGAAGGGCACCTGTGAACACAAGAAACAGGGTAACTCTCAAGTACTACATTAGTGCTCTGAGGAAGAAAAGGAAACTGCACTTGGCCAAAGGAATGAGAGAGCTAAAAAGAAAGGGGCTATAAATATACCCTACAAGGCTGGAAAAGTAACACTGGAAAATGAGGAACTTCTTTCACCACACAGCAACAACAACAAAAATATTTTAATCTGATTAGTGGTCTATTCTTCATTAGTGTTAGAATAAAGACAACACTGCACTCTCAAAACTTCAGATTGAAGGGAACAGAATCTGTTAAAACCAAATATAAAGATAAAAAAGGTTTATGAAAATGATCCAAAAAGCTAACAGGGCATCTTTCAGAGGCATAAGTAATATATTAATCACTCTGAAAGAACATAAATATTTATTTGCTATGCCCTTGATACAGCCCGATAGAAGAAGCCCTGACAGATCAGCATTTATTTTGCTGACCACTGGGTGTCCAGATTCTTCTGTTGCCATTAATTACAGAGGATTGAAGAGGAAATACTGTACAGTTCTGCAAGTCCCCAGTTCAAGCAAAGCCTGTAATGCAGTGCCAGGTAACCAAGTCCTTCCCAGGACTGACAATATTCTTCCATCCAGCAGTCTCAGGCAGAAAGGCTCTGACTCCCCTCTTCATCTAAATTAGTTTTACATCAACAGTTCCTACTTTCCTGCTGTCAGCTACCAATGATGAATTGATAATGCATTTTCATGAAGGACAGTGTACACATATAATAAAAAATAATGATGCTGCTTCCATACTTCATGATAAAGTTTTCATTCTTTTTGTTCAGTTTGGAGAATTACACATGCCATTAGCTGGATTTCTATTTCAAGAAGAAATTCATGGTTCACATAGATGTTACTTCAAAATCAGAAAATACTGGGATATAGTGCATGTTAAATTGCTTTGCTAGGGTTTGGGGGGATTTGTTTTGGTTTGGATTTTTTTTTAACTCCCATAGCAATGATGTCAAGTCACCTACAGCTTCTCATTTTTGTGCAACATGCATCATTCTCTGAAAAAAGTGCAACAGTGCAGGTGTGCAAGTAATAAGATATTATAAAAGAAAAGCATTCTTTCTCATAGAGTAAAATGATCAAACAGCTACTTTAGTCTTGTTGAATTCTGATACAAACGGGCTACGTGAGACCAAACCACGAAGGAATCCATGTAAGTCATCAAGTGAGCCATATTTCCTTTTTTTAATTTAAAAAGTTTCATTATCTAGAGGAAGAATGCAGATATGTTTTTAATATCTGTCTATTACATGTATGAAGAAGGGCTTTGATTAATAACTAGCAGGAAACAGGCACACCGACCACAGATCTCTTGGCTTCACCTCACCACTGTGGAGGAAAGTGCATGCCTTTCATCGAGAAGGGCAATATATTCCTCCAGCTTCCTACTTCCCATCCTCTCTGAGGCTTTTAACAACAGGACTGAATCCTAGACAAAGGAATCAGACACCCAGAATGAAAGGTGCAGGGGACCAGCAGCTCTTTATCCACCCTTTGCAATATTCCTCTGACAGTGTAAAGCGAAGCAGCCACCACCAAGTGCCCAGCACCGCTCGGTATTGAACGGTGGCACGCAGCGGAAAGGACTTTCCAGCAGACTTCTCCAAAGATCCTCCTATTAGCAAGACTTAAGGAGGCCTTTGTCATCTCAAATATGCTCAGCTGCTCACCGCATGGCAAAGCAGTGTAAGAAGCATTTAAAGATGTGTCTGACATCATTAATCTGTTTGCCCTCTGACCTGCCGAGCTGAACTGTAACTATGGCGACTAAAGCTTGACCTTACTACGCTGAGAAACTTTAAAGCTTGGTCGTATTTTGGGTCACATTGTTAGGGTGAACAAAGGAATAAGAAGAAATGTGACAGTTTCCTGGGAACTAAGGTCAGCAGGTCAATTGCCCTAAAGCTTTATTGTTATATGATAAGCAAGACCAGCAGAAATCATTTCTAATCAATTAGAATTTTTAAAAAAAAAAGAAAGCAAAAAACAAAACCACCAAAATGTAGAGCTTTTGTTGTCTGAAGTAGAAAATTGGTCTTTGTAAAAGCAATATTTAGCCCATCATTGAACAAAATTACTGAACAGCCTTCCCCGTACCATTTACAGCACAAACACTGTGGAAAATGGGCAATAGGTATCATTTTCACATCCTCGTATCAGGTTTATTGTTAATTCAAGGTTTGGGACTATGTGAAACATATTTATTAATGGGTTTCTGGAACTGCATTTGCTAAAATTGTCAGTGTTTTCCATCCTCCCTTTACAAATGATTCATGAAAGTAGGTGGGAATAAGCAGTCTGAATACACTGATTTGGAACATCTGTGTAAAAGCAGCATATGTCTAAGGCTGGGAATAAATACAGTATAGGGGCTTGTCCTAACTGAATGCTATGACAAATACCAATCCAAATATTTACAGTCTATAAAATTAGGCTTGCTAACACTGTTTATACAATTAGGTAGTGTGAAGCAGTTTTCACTTTAATCATGCATCAGCAAAATTCATAGGTGCCTCCTTCATTTTATTATAGTTTCTAATTTATTCAATAAAATTATTCTACCTCAGAATTTACTAATCACAAACATATTTTTTAAGCCTAAAAGTTTTTCAAATTTTAGGTATTCTAGCCCATACCATGCAGCATCACAAATGTATCTTATAACAGCAGCCAAAAGGCAGATAGGTACAAAATATCTAAGTTGTGTATTGATTTATCATGTTCGGTTGTTTAATTTCTCACATCATTACTGAAGAAAAACTATTGTAATGGAAAAGTGCAGCACACACTGTGCATAACATGCCAGTTTAGCTGAGCATTTCACTCACAAAAGTATAAAGTGTGTGAAGGAAAAAGCATGAAAAGGAAAGTTTGTGAAGCAGAGTCTCCTTTCACAGCAGGAGAATTAAACATATCTCAACAGAGTGTTTTGGGGTTCTCCACAATTAGTATGTTTTATTTAATTATCTAATAATTCTCTAACTGGATGCTAAAACAGTGGCACTTTCTGCAGAACAGAAGTACAGTGCAGGGCAGAAGTACCAGGTCAAGCTTCTTAAGACTATTAAAGAATAGAAAAGCTAAATTCCAGGCACCCTGCAATACAGCCCTTTCTGCTTTTCTTTTTTTTAATACTCCAGATGTCCCTGAGAAATAGAATTCTACAAAACTGGTTTTAAAAGGTCTATAGACTGCCAGTCTGACAAAAAAGCATGGCTAAAAAGATGCCCAAGAGTGAATGCCATCAATAAAGAATTCAAATTTTGGGGGTTTTTTTTAAATTCAAAAAGCAACCACTGCTGCAGCCGTTTGTATCCTGAGGAAAAAATGCGAATGACTCTACAAAAGCACTAGAAAAGCTCTAAAGAAGAAATTCAAAACTTAGAACATTTGTTTCAGTGTGGGCAAATGGAAGAATGTAATTAAAATACACATCCAACAGCAAGGTAGGAGTGATCTACCTGCAGCCATCAAATCCCAGAATATGTGACAATTCTGATCACACAGATTTCTTGTATTGCTGAGAGTGTCCAATGTCACTGCCACCAGGCAGATCACAAATTGGAACAGGTTTTAACTCCAAGTGCAATTTGGAGGACAAGTATGCAAACAGTTCATATTTAAGACATGAAGCAGACTCTTCACCTTGGAAGACAGGTGAGGCTGTGCCTGTGACAGCTGTGATACCAAAAAATAGTGTCAAGAGGTTATTTGGGTCCCATTAAGCAGAAGGTCACTCTAAATGTCATAGTGGCACACCAGGTTATTTTCATCTTCTCTCAGCTTGATACAAAACATTTAAGAGTCAAAATGCATTTGCTCTTTAATAAACTGTCCTTTTGAAATCACTATATTTTAGCATTGCTGCAAAAACAGTGACAAAGTAACAAGCTTGGCTACTTACTGCCTCAACCCACAGTGCTGAAACTTGGCACAGAAGGGGGACATTCCCAGGTGCCACACTCCCATTACCCACTCATGAATGAATAACTACTCTGGAAGTCAAAAGAGACCTTGGAAAACTCCTAAAACCTCAACAGTTACTACTTTTATACAAGAGAATCCCATCTGAAGTCATATATTGTAGTACTGAGTTGGCACAGAAATGGATTAAAGCCAGGAAATTCTAAGTTTAAGCTGACTCGCCATCCCTAGCACACTCTATTGTCCTTTATCCCTAAAATTTAATTAAACCTGAGTCCTGACCAGTTGTAATAAGTAGTACAGAAAACTGATTATCGGAATTTCTTTCCTCTGATGGTCTATTGTGCTACAGTTCCTCTCTGCAAAATACAAAAGACCCTATGTACATTTTTCTTTCTCTGTAAAAAGAAGGCTGGAAAAAAAAAATCCAGTCTGAACTTTTATTTAGTTGCCAATTGTGCTGTGGAATGAAACTAAGCATTTTCTTTTAAAAGCTGATTCAAATTCAGTACTTAATCATGCCATAGCAGAGCAAGAGTAGCAACAAATTATGTTACAATTACATTAGAAATTCTTCAACAAGATTTTGTTTTCAGTCACTTCTAATCTTTCAATAGCTGCTGTTTCTAGGACTGATATTTTCCTAACAGCATTTGTGCCTGCAACTAGCTGCTCTGATCAGAAACATTTGGAATGCAAGGGAAATATGCATGTGTGTGCAGAGCACAGACAGAGAGGAAAGCAGTCACATTTGATTATAAAAAAGAGTTCTAGAAGCCATAAAATACTTCCCTCATTCTTCTACATGGGCTTTTTTCCTTATTCTGGGAGATTATTTACTCCTGTACTAACCAATTTGTTTTCTCTGCTGCAGATCACTGAAATATACTATTACAAAGTTATGGTTTTAAAATTTAAAATGCTATGAACTCCACTTCAAATAACAGACCCAAAACACAGGCCTCAAGTGCCTACATTAAAGCAGACTCACCATTAATTGGGTGGATGAGTAAGCCATCCAGAAAAAGAGCTGGCAGGCCACAGGACACACAAATTGAGAGCCCAGGTTTTAAAATTCCTTTTTGTCTGCAGTGCTCTCCCTCTTACCCAGAAAAAGTCAGATGACTTGAAGATACTAAATAACATCTGTTTTCTAAACAACACACTAATGCCTGCAAAATTTATAACACCCACTTTTGAAGCAATACAGAAGACAGCTCAGACTGCAAATCCAAAAACTTTAAAGGAATCTTAATTAGCAATTTCAAAAAGATGCCTATAATCCAGGCAGCATATCACTGCCACGAGATGAAATAAAAAATACATGTGCAAAGCTATCTATGGTATTATAAGGATATCCAATAGAATTTGAAACCCTTTGGGTTAAAACTATAAAACTTGTAGAGCTTCAAAGTGGAAAGGCACAACCCTTCACAGGCCAGCAACAGGTCAGTGCCTGTTAGAGCGATGCCTCATCGTTCCTCTGGAAAATGACTCCTGGTTTGGCTGCCATAGCTGCCTTCATTCTCATCCACCTCTGCTTTTTGCCACAAACACAACACAGCAACGTGTTTGCTCACCAGAATGAAAATGCAAATCCCTAACATGTCCTCCTGGCTCTCTGGCCCAGCTTATGTAAATATGTTTTCCTAGTACACAGCATTCTACAGATTGGGGTACCAGAGAAAAGGACAAACTGACATTACTTGTGTTTCTGCACAGCATTCCAGCATTTACAGAGGTACAGTGATGTTTTCCCAGCAGTCACTCCAAAAGCAGCTGATGGCCAATGTCAATAACTTCTGTTCACCTCTAAGAAGGGAACGAATCCAAACCACCCTAAGATGAGAAGGCAGGTAGATTTCAGAGCTGGCTACACAGAATATGCTGAGGTAGAAGGGATCCATGAGGATCATTGAGTCCAACTCCTGGCCCTGCACAGCACATCCCAAGAATCCTACCATGTGCCTGAGAGCATTGTGCAAATGCTTCTGGAGTTCTGTCAGGCTTGGTGCTGTGACCACTGCCCTGGGGAACCTGTTCAGTATACACTCATCCTGCAGGTAAAAAACCCCTTCCTGATATTCAACTAAACCTCCCCTAACTCAGCTTCATTGCATTTCCCCGAGCCATTGGTCACAAGAGTGAAGAGATTCTGCCCTGTCTTTGGCAGCACCCACTGCTCAGGGACTCCCAGAATAAGAGCTGCACATTTCATCAATAGTTACATGAGACTGTTTCTACTTGAAACCTTAAGTAACACAAGCATCCCGTTGCAAGAGCAAAGGGTTGCGACAGTCACAAAAAAATGAACAGCTGCCACACAATTTGATGAAAGTGCCAGTTTCCATGCCAATAACACAATCCTTTCAATGAGGCATTTGGCCAACAAATTAAAATCCTCAGACCATCGGGAAAACAACAAACTAATTCCACTGTAACAGCCCCAGTAGTTAATGGCATCTATTGTCATTAAAAAATACTAGTATTACAGATTACAAAAAGAGATGAGTATTTTTTTTTTTAGTTTCAGAAATTGAAAAGCAAAGAAGAAAAATATTTTTGTAGTAATATGACAGGCGACATAAACCGTAAGAAATTTGACAGCTGCATATGCCAAACTCGTACACTTACTAAGAACAAGTCTGTACAAGACCTCTAAGGCAGAAGTTCACAGATGCAGTGTTGAAGTCAGTTTTGAACGGCAATGGTGGGTGGAAAACCATAACTAGCAGGCAGCAGGGCTTTGCAGTTGTTTTGCAGGCAGCTGAGAACGGTGAAGTAAATAAACAAATAAGTGAAACTGAGCCAGCAGCAATTTGTGACGTGCAGTGTGACTGGCTGTCATTCAGAACTGGCTCATCTGCTCTTCGAGTGGATGGATTTGACTTGAAACCATTCCATGCACACATACACGGAAAGTTTCCATTAAATCCATGGAGACTAAACAGAGCACCTAATGAGGCTTAAAACCTGACTTTTCATCTCTCTGAAAAGCCTACCTGCAGTACAGTTCAAGCTGACCACAAAAGCCAACTTCAGCTCCACAGTGCAGCACGCCGGACCCAACAACCAAAGTGCAGTGGAACAGGATGGTCCCACAGGCACCAGCTCTTGTCTGGCACCATCATGGGCTGCCTGGAAGAGCAGCACCAGCAAACTGTATTTAATTCTGGGAGGAAGTCTGCATTTTTGGCAGCTGGACTGACTAAAGGCCTGGCAAAACAAGCTGATGCAGAAGTGGAGATGGGGCTGCCCTCTGCAGCAGCAGCCAACCAGATGCGCTCTGCAAACCCATTTTTAGATGCTCTTGCCTGGAGTATTGAGGACCTGAACTCAATAACCTGAATCCCTTCTGTTATGTGTTTCTAGGCTCTGCTGTGTGCACAGAGCACAGAGAGCACAGAGCTGACCCGGCACAGGCTCAAAATGATTGTGGCTGAACAATCCATAGCAATCACGACTTACTCGCTAAAGAATTTACAATTGCAGTCAGAACCTCTCTACAACCCCTGGGAAAATGATCAAGAAGAAATGAAATAGGCTTTGTTATATCCATGAAAAACAACGTAAAATAACATCAACATAAAGACAAATACTAGGCAAGCTAACAACAAATGGAGTTTTCATTTCTCTCTGGGGCTATTTTTAGATGCATTCATATTTAAATATGAAGGTAATTTCCCAGTGCAGCTGTTAACAGCTCTTCCTGAGCTTCTCTTGGAGTTTGGGTGTTGCATCTGCTGGCATTTGCAAGGCAAACTTCTGGTTTCAGTGCATAATAACTACAAAAGCAGATGTTTCAAGCATCACCTTCAAAAATCATGCTTTGCATCTCAGGGGACATTATGGTCAATTTATTTGCAAAAGGTTTGAGGTTTTATGTACAAAACTATGTTGCTATTGTAACAAGCATCTTGCATGGTTTTTAATCTACCTGAAAATACACTGAGGTACGTATCAGGTGAACAAAGCTATAAATGATGTGCTACTTTGGGCTGCTGGTGGTTTGAGAAATGCATGATTTTAAAGAATCATTGCTAAGGTCAAGAGCTACTCCAGTTTTAATGAGGGATTCTGTCTGCTTCTCTCATTCAGATGAAGATTTTTTTTCTTTGTCAATAGGTGGTAATTAAATAGTTCTCACACATTCTACTGTATCTGCCTGCTTATGTGGAGAGAGATCCAGTAATGCTTTAATTAGGACTTCAGACACACCATTTTTAATTCAGATCATGGGTCCAGCTAGCCCTGTCAATACCACCACCACACAGTTTTTGCTTTGACTGCAACATGCAAAACTGAGTTTTGAACCTCTGAGTTTTTGTCAAAACACCTGAAGATTTGAAATAGATTTATATTCTGGTTTTAAAACCCAACTAGAGTACCAAGCAAAGAAATTAAAAGCCAAACCACTCAAGAATGTGTATCATTCATCTCTCTATCCCATGGCATCACTCACACTCTAATGACTGTGCTACAGGCCTTGTACTTTAACTGCTGTTCTGGCAGACCCAGGCCTGCCTTTGGCATTTTTACAAAAGGGAATGGAGACAAAGCTTCTGGCATCAATGCCACAAACCTTCAGTGAAGAGCAGTGGGGTTTAGGATGGAGCAGCAGGTGGAAGAGTGATGGTGAAGCAGCTTTGAAAATCCTTCTCCCCACCAATGAATTGGATACAAAGCTACTACAGTATAGACCACTCTTAGCTTAGCAGAGACAAAAACACACCCAGCTGAGTAAGGCAGGAGTTTGGTTTTCTTGATTGTAAGGTGAGAGGAGAAATAAGGAACAGAGTCAGGGTCTGTTCTTCACTAACAAAGCTGCTGCTGTCACTTTCTCAGGCAGGTCAACTCTCTTACGTGCTGCACATCATGCAGAGCCACATCCTTCCCAAGGTCAGCCAAAATGCCTTTCTTTTCCTGAGTCACACAGCTGAAGGTCTCTTAAGGGTTCCTACAGGTTACTTCTCTTTAGGACTCCCAACACTTACCCCAAGGCCTTGGGATTGGCAGCAGCAATTAGCGTGTGCTCACCAAAGGCCAAAGAACAAAACCTTTGAGGAAGGAAATTAAAGATGGACTAAGGAAGGGGAAATAAAAAATAATTTTAAAAAAGAAAATGAGGAACACTGATCCAGATAGGAAGCTTAAAATGAACTTCAGATACCAAGTCTCATGAAAATTCAGCCTCTTACCACTTCAATGAACTTCATCCTCAGTAGCAGCAAGTCATACCCACTAAATAATGCATGTCCCTCACCTGTTCAAAATAATTCCCAGGTCTCAGGTCTTCTCCTTTTGCTTCCCTGCTTACCAGCAAGTTCTGGGCAGACACCTGGTGGGGGAGAGCTTCTCTCACTCCTCAGTGTCCCTAGTCATTCTAGGTGTTGGAACTGGGTGAAGACTGAGGAGAGATTGCTCTAGGAATACCTGGGAAACCATCCAGCTTGAATGTACTTCTGAGACTCAGAGGAAATAGGAGGCTTTAGGAATGAGATCTCCTTTGCATTTGAGGCAAATTCTAAACAAAATTTCCCAGTTAAAAAGTAAAATCACCATTAATAATGTACTACTAGGAAAGGAAATGTGAAAGAAAACACACATATGCCTTACAACTATTTTTTTAGCTTCAAGGATCTTTCCACAGCACATTCAGCCAGCAGATGCTGAAAACACACCAGCGCCCACATCAATTCACGCAGATGGTGCTGGTGGGATTGAGCCTTGAACAAAACTTACTTGTCTTCTCAAGTGAGATAAAGTTTCTGCATGTGTGTCCCTTTCCTGAGTCAGAACATCACCAAACGTAACTACATTTCTCATGGCCAGGGAAATTTCAAAATTCCTGTTAACTTACTTTTAATGACCATATCAACCCATAGCTTTCTGCCAAACCCATTAACTGTGGCTGTGCAAAGCTCTTTCTGAAACGGCCTCTCTTGCTGAACAGAAGAAGACAGAATAATAAGCCCTGCTCACAACCAAATAAATTTGTTCAGACAATGTAAACTTAATCCTTCCTGAGAATAAACACTTTTGAGTTACTAATATATTCAAGACTGGCACAGTCTTTTGCAATTTCAAACCCAGGTATTACACAAGCAAATCAGCAAATGCACAGACTCCAGCTCACTGCTAGATGTTAACACAGACTAGACACAAACAACTGGACTAGTACATTTGGCCAAAATAATGTGCTAATGCTTTGATTTTATTTGCCTGCAAAGCAGGGGGTGTACATTTTTGTAGAGATCACAGATCACCACCTAATGCCTTCAGCAGCACTGTATCCCCATACACTTGCTTTGTGTTTACCAAGAATGGTAAATATTCAAATGGGGGAACTCATATATTATACAAGAAAACTTGGCGACTGTAATTTTACCAGATTAGACCTAAGTGAAACTGCTCAACTAATAGGAGGAGGAAAGAAAATAGGAAACTCTCTAACATGCAAAAGAGGTCAAAGAAGGACAATGAGGGAGAGAAAAGAGTTCAGCAGAAGCAGCTCCTCCCAGCATAAGATCAATGCACAAAAAGCTGGAATGTGAATGTTCCCATATGGGTTGATGTGTGGAGAAACAACTGTTGGGCACTGCAGGAGGAGGAGCTGGGTAAGAGGCAGGGCAGAAAGCCTGGCAGAGGGAGGCTGAGCACAGGGAGAGGAAAGACAAGGGCGGAAAATCCTCTGGGGCTATCAGGAAGTGAAAACAAAGAGAAAGGACCAGACAAACTATTTTCATGGTCTGCAAATATAGACTTGAGAGAAAGCATGTGACTTTACAGCTTTCAGAATAAACCTATGAAGAACTGAGATTTATGAGAACTGCATACGAAAATATAACAAGAAACATGAACTTTGCTCAACTGATTGTCTGACCTGTATCTAAACAGGCAACAGTAGGAGCAGCAATGAGTTCCAACATTAACAGGCAAAACAGGAACTTGTCCAGAAAGGAGTCATCCACCACAAGCCCCTTCTTAGCAAGCCCCAAATCACCCCTGCCTTGCAGATCTCTCCATCCTCGAATGCTGGCTCTGGGCAACGGTTGCATAAGCAGCAAACAAGGCTCCGAGAAAGAGCCCAAGACCAAAACTGCACCAGATTTTTTTTCCTGCAATTTCAGAAGGTTTCAGGTTGGGTTTTGGGTTGTTTTTTGTTTGTTTGTTTTTGTTTTGTAGGGTTTTTTTTGTTTTTTAAATGTATTTCTGTCCTACTGGAACTCTTTTTAGAGAGGCAGGTGTAAAAACGCATTTACCACTTTGTTCAGCTCAGTACAGGCCTCATCCAGAAAAATGTGAATTTGCAAATGCATAACTACCCTGAGGGCAGAACAGTAGGTTTTTTCCTTCACAGGATTCTTCATCACACACACTAGACATTACTAACAATCTCACTCAAAGTTTTCAAGGTTGTTTTGGAGGAATACTATTTTTCCTCCCTTTAACACACTTTCAAAGCCACATCAAGTGAAAGGAAAGTCTACCCTGTTCTGACAGCATCGCTTACTTTGTCAAGTAAGCAAGGAAAAACTCCATACTCTTCATAGCTGCAAAGGAGTTAGCACCGTTTCTCCTAAAAATCTTGTCATGGTGGCTTCTTGGTTTGACATACAACAAATAGAAGAAATTGCTTTTAAAATACAAATATCAACTTTAAGCATTAGGAGCAAGCTTTCCTGGAATGGACTTTATGTAATCATCTTTCTTTACACATTGCAGTATGTCCTCTAAATAATAAAAAATAAATACCTTACTTAAAGGCTTTGCGATTTCAAGTACCCAATTAAGTTACTTAATTTTGCTATCCATAGCACATGATCTCACAAGCAAAGTTGTTTATTTGCCTTAGGGAAAATACAGATGTGATTGCATCACAGGTATTCCTGAGTTGACAGGGCTTTTCCCTGAGGCTGTTTAGGAGAGCTGGAAAGAAGAAAAGGGGGAAAGCATGGAGAGAAGAGGGAGGAATGGCAGAAAATGCAGGTGCAGTGGTCTAACCTCCTGGCCTTTACAGACAGACAAAATAACCACAATTACAACTATTATCTCCCACATTCCTCTGGCAGAGAAAAGAAAAGAAGCACACTTGAGCCCACCTAATTTTAAACGAGTGTTTAGTTTTAGACTCTTCTACCTTTCTAGCTCTTCTGTGGAGTGTCTTGCCTGATTACACTCCGATTTTTGTTGCATTTGATAGAGAACTGCTGCACCAACTCTGACAAGGTACTCTATATACATACAGAATGCTGAAAGCTGAATTTGACAGATATTTGTACTTGGAAGAACATATCCAAAACTGGATTCTAATTCTGAAATGGTTCTGATCATTTAAAGACTAAATTCTAACACAAAATGCAATATGTATTTACTGAGAAACTCTTCTTATTGAATATCAGGAAACCTTGGAGAACATGTATCATACTGAAGTTTATGTATCATAGTGTCCTCTTCCCTTACATGTCTCTACAAATCAGCCTATGCCTAACTTGGATTTGGGACAGCTTGCTTTGGAAAATCAATATAACCTCATAAAAGCCTGAAGCTAAAACCCACTAACATTCATTTCAGCTTATTCCATTGAATATCAAACTATACTCTCAGCTTTATCTGACAGAAATCTGTCCTTGAGATGCTCAACGAAGCAAGGGTTCAGTTTTGATTCTTAAAGACAGCCAGCCCTCTCCTTCACTGAGGATGAGTGATCTCAGATTCAATTTCACTTCCCAGTCAAGGTGTTTGGTTTCTCGATATTTCATAAATGTCCTGCCTGGAAATGTATATGACTGGAACTTGATCTACAGCAGGACAAAGTATATCCAAAAAGCCTGTCAAGTCCCAGGGAGAGTCATTCAGGTCAACCCTTGGCTGAGGGAGTTCCCAGAACTTCAATTCTTATCACACCATCAGGATGCTCAGGCAAAAAAAAAAAAAAGGCATCATCATTACGCATCGGCCTAATAGCACCTTACAAGAGCATGTTATAAACTTGCAGTAAGATTCTGTGAAACCCATTATGTAGCGTGAGTGCTCTGAATTTCCCACCCGACACCTTTGAAACCCTCTCAGCCTGTGAAGCATTAACAAGATTACTGTGTCTTCCGAAAGGTAATTTCCCTGTAGGTCTGACAAGAACTGTAATCTCAGTGTCATGAGCATTAATTAATTCTATAAACAAAATAAAGGTAAAACACTATTTTAACTTAAAAATTAAATTAAAATATCTCATTATATTCCTAGGCTTTGGCACGCCTGCGTTAAATATTCATTTTTTATTCCCAACATATGAGTAACTCCATCCCTATTAACAGAACTTCTCTATTCTCCTGGAATTGAAGACACTTTGAATTCCTACATTTTAAGAAAAAGATGGAGAACCTGGTCAAGATCTCCATGTTCAAGAGGTTTTTTGTGGAGAGTATTTTAAAGGCTATCCATGTTCTTATGAAGTATATTTATGGAGTTTATATAAAACAATAAAGTCGAAAATCTGCTTGCAACAGCACATTAAGGACCTTTCAGTACTCCAGAGCAGCTGTGACCTGGTAAAATCTAATTATTTTTCACATGCACTTTGGAATTCTCTAGGAATGTGTACTGTAATTTCTAACCAGTGCCATAAGCACTGGGCCAGCCCTGGAATTAAGCTGAGAGATAGCTGGATGAGTACCATATACATCTTTTTAAAGCATCCCACAGATCTGTGTTAAGGCTTAGCAACATGGCACAGCAACATAACCCTGGAATCTGTTAACTAATACAGTTAAGTCAGGCATGAGAAATACCAAACACGCAACATGTTTGGAAAAATCTACTATAATCTTGAAAGAATCTCAGTTTTGAAAAAAAAAAAATCAACAGTATAGCTGCAGCATTTGCAAACTCTTGGCATTTCCACAGTCCATGTTTCTACCCCACATGATGAGACACAGGCATGCTGTAGTACCTGATGTATCGCTATTCATATAATACATGTACATATGTATCCATATGCCTGTAATGTGCTAGATGTGCATTAAGATGTATATGCAGTATAGCTGATTATTCTGAGCTGGTTAGGGGACAGTTCACTGCCAGGACTATCAATACAGACAACTGCACCCTAACTTGAAGTCAATTTATTATTAGTTTTTACTCTCCTCAGGGAAAGATTAGAACCTAAGTGACAGCAAAAAAATCCTTTTCCTTCCTTATCACGGAAAATCAATCCAGATTTTTTTTAAATTAGTAGAATAAATACAACATGTATACAACATTCCATACATCAAAGTATCAAATTCATCAACCAGCATTCAAAAATTTATTAAAATCCTTTCCAAAAAGGATGAGGTTTAACACTTTTAAGTTTGTCTGGTTTTGTTTTTGACGAAAGATATCAACAGCAATTGAAGTATTCAGACTTTACACAGAAGGTGCACTTATGTGGCAGTTTCCATAGGATTTCCAGAAGTCAAGCTCTCTTTGAAATCAATGGAGCTTGTATTCTTCTGATACCAGCAAAAAGCACAACTGGAGGATAACTGGGATCAGCAGGGACAGTTTTTGGGAGTCTGCCTTCCCCCAGTCATTGGCTCTGTGCTGGTCAAAACCCTGCATGAGGTGGCCAAGATCACTTGTGCATGGCTAATGAAGAAAACAGGATGCTCATGAAGGCAGCAGCTGTCTGCTGATGGAAAAATTTTTAAAAACCAAAATAATCAACTGCCAAAACTAACACTTGGGTGCTTGTAAGCTATGGGGAAAAGAAACTGGGTTTTACAAAAAATACACCTGGGGAAGATATTTTCTCGTTTTCCCTTTAATTTACCATAAATTTCTTGTTGTGTTTGAAGGGCAGGAACTTTAGGAAAAATCCCTCAGCACTGCAGCGTGGCGAGGCGACAATCGCGCTCAGTCCCGGCGGGCACGATAAGGAATCGCCCTGTGAGCGCCATCCCGGGTGGGGCAGAATCAGGCAGTTCCCACCCACCCTGGAATTCCAAAAGGAGTCACCTCGGGAAAACCCTCAAATCTTCCAGAGCTGCCCTAGCCTGCAACGCCTGACACGAAGCGCCACAGCCAGGGAGATACCAGGGGACTGAGGGCACTCACAGCCATGTGGCGACCGGACTGAGGAAATTTATTGATTTGTGTTTTAAATACTTTTTTTTAAAGCGTCTTCGTGAAACTCGCGGCCTGTCCTGCTCCTTGGACGCAAAACCAGGGAACCGGCATCACCTGCCCAGCCCTAAACCAGTAACTGGAGGATAACCTGGTGGATGAACTAAGGCGTGGAGGAGAGCCACCGAGCTCCCGGCACGGCTACCATCGCTTCTCTGCTACGGGGAACAAAAAGGCTGAAGAAATAATTTTAAAATTATTTCCCGTGCGAGCCTGAGGCGCCACATCCGCCCCCCGCCCCGCACACCCCCTGCGCGGCGGGGCCGTAGCGCCGCCTGCTGCGCCCCCTAGCGGAGGCCCCGGGCCACGCCCCGGGCGTGGTCCCGCCCCCCGTGACGTCCGGCCCCGCCCCCGCGGCTCCGCCGCTGCCGCCGCGACTTGAGGGGCGCGCTGAGCTCCGTCCGCGGCTGCCCCGCGACAGCGCAGCGCCCGCTTCGCACCGTGCTCCGCTCCCGGCCCGCCCGCACCGCCTCTCGGCGCGCCTTCGCCGCAGGTAAGCGCGGGACAAGCGCCCTTTCTCCTCCGCGGGACTTGCGCGGGTCGGGGGATGCATAGGAGTACGAGGATGTGGAGGGAAGTTTGGGCGCGCTCCCCGCACGGCTTCTCACGGCCGAGGTGCGGGCACGGCTCTGCGGCGGGGAGAGTCCGCCCGCCCTCCCGGCGGGGCGCGCAGGAGCGCTGAGGGCTCGACTCGCACATCTGGAGCGCACCGGGGGGCTCCCAGAGCTGGGCATGCGGTACCTGCGCTGCCTCGGCCCCGGGAGAAGGAGCCAGAGCGAATCCGTCATGCGCGGGGGTGGGGAGCGGCGCGGGGGGACCCGCAGAGCAGCGCCCGAGCCCCCCGGCGCTGGGACCCCGGCCGCGCGTTTGATGCTGGGGGGTGCTCCTGCCCGTACCCGCATCGCTCCCACGGTTGGGAAACTTCCCCCTCCCTCCATCCCTTGTTGCCGCATCTCTTAAAAAAAAAAAACAAGAAAAGCCGAGGCGATGTGTTCGCGCCCCTGCGCAGCGCTGCCCCCCGCACCACAAAGTCTGTGGGCGAGAAGATAGGCAACAAAATGGTCGCACAGAAAGAATGCAACAGGCCCAAATTCCCGCCCCGACGCCCCACTTTCTTTGGGAAGAAGAGCTGGATCATAGTCCTCCTGCCATTCCATAGGTCCTCGCTTAGTTCTAATCAACTTTTCAGCTGTTTTCAGTGTATTAAGTGATTGCCCTCGTACAGGCGCATCTAATTAATTTATAGATGGCTTGCAAAATAAATAATTCACACGCACTTCGTTGCACACCTCATCTCTACATGATTCTGATCCCAAAAATCGTTTCACGACTGCTGGATGTGCCAGAATCTTTTGTTTAAACCCTTTTCTTTAAACGCAATTAGGGGACGCAACTTAAGTTGATCAGGCAAAGCCCGGGTATTCCTGCATTTTCCAACATAGTGGTTCTGCTTCCCAGCATCTGCCATAGCTCACAGCACCCAGGCACAGCTTTCTGATTGTGGGGTTGGTTGGCTGGTTCTTTTTCTTTTTTTTCCTTTTTTTTTTATTCCTGCTTAGTTTCCAAGCTCATCCCCTTGGTGAATAAAAAGCTCAGCTCTTGCACAGACAGCTGCCTTTCTGGCTCAGTCCTGCTCTTTGAGGTCGCCTCAATTATAATCTCTCTGACCACAAAGGGGTTTGAGCTCAACCCTGGCACATCCAGGCAAAGTTGCAGCGAGTGTTGCAAACGCGAGGACGAGTGTATGTAATTAACTCATTCATGGAATGCTGTTACCGACGGGTTGTTAATTTGGGCTGAAGGCAAGTCGCTTCCCTTCTGCAAGGGATCAATTCTGCTCAGTTAACAGAGTACAGTGGAATATTTTCTACACCAGATTCACACCAAAGTGCAGAATTACTCTACAGTTAATTCTTAGTCCTGCATGGTAGCTGAATGCATTTTCTCTTTGCCTCTTCGAAACAAGAAGATTCACATTTTGCATTTCCATGTAAACCATTTATACAAAGAGGCTGAAAATGTTCAGACTTTAAAAAAAAAAACAGTTCATTATCCTGACCCCAATTTTCTTATCTAAAATATACTGCCCAAAAAGATAGAAGCATCGGTTATGCTCACCATCCATTGCCTGGGGATATGGCGTCTTAATGAACATTTCTTTGAATTAGCCTGAAAAATGCATTTGTCAGTTGAAGTGTATAAAGCAAAGAATTATTTGCTGTAAAACACAAAGATCAGACAGTGTTTTCCTTGTCAATATATGCCACACATTAGGTCATACTCAAGAGGTTTCAGTGCCCTTCCCTCCCTTGAAAGAAAACCCACCTTCAAGTTTCCTTTAATTTATTCCAAAACCATACAACACGGCCTGTTTAAGATAGGGTTTCAAATATTTCATAAACAAAAGGTAGACCTGGGTTTACAGAAAGCCAATTATCTTAAAATACAGTGAGTTTATTCTAATCCTACTTCATGCTGCTATCAAGCTTTTTTATTTTTCCATCCACATTTAATCACTTCTAAAAGCTGTATTTTTTCCTGTCTTCTGTGCTCCTCCTGTATACCAGAAACAGTGACAGCCCTGGGCATATATTTAAAATGCCAGTTCTTTCTTCTTTTTTTTTTTTTTTTGGTTGGTTGGTTGGTTGGTTTGGGTTGTTTGGTTTTTTTTTGTACACTTACACCATTTTAACTGGAGAACAACCAGATAAATGCTGCAAGTAATCAGCATGGGAAATTCTGTAAACTCTCTAAAAGAGTGATTTATTTCATTTTTTTATAACTCTCTCCTTTGCAGGCTGCCTCTGTTTTTCTCAACAGGAGATTTTGTTGTAATTAAAGCAGAGAAGACTGGACAGGAGCAAAAAACATCTGACTTGTGGCTCTTAAAAGCACAGGTTTTGTAGCATGTACCACCCCCCAGTGGGCAAAAAAACTCTGTAGTAAACTGCCAAAGAGCTTTGATCTGCAGAAATAAAGTGGATATATTTTACAGCAAGAACAAAATTAAGAGGAATTTCTGGGTTGGGGTTTTTGGTGTTTGTTTTAGTTTCATTTTTTCCCCCTCTGTCCCCAGTAGCTAAAAGTTGTCAGATACTGTATAAGGCAATGTTGACTAATCAAAGTAATTGCTGGAGTTTGCAAAGTTTGCAGTTGCAAGTATTTGAAGTGGCTTCAGTTGGGAGATGGCCATCTTTGTCTCCTTGGAGCAGGAAGCATGGATGCTAATGGCTAGTTAGCTCTCAAGTTTTTTCCTTAATCACTTCAAAGCACAGGCATGCACAGAAGAATTAATATGTGATTGCTTACATTTATTTTTAATAAGCAGCCAAATACCACTCAGGGCAGGAATCTTGAAAAGTATTCAGTACATATCTTCTGGCATTGCTAACTCTCTTCTGCCTTTCATGAGCTGTAAGAATCCAAACGCTCTTACGGCTTCACATTTTTTGAGGAGCAAACTTAGTAATAAGGAAATGAGCAAACAACTGCATGAAAAAAGAAACAGAAATACTGAAACTTTATCTAGTGTTTAAGTAATGTTTTTACATGTCAGGAGTTTTGTGCCAGAAACTCCCTATCAGGTATAATTCTACCTAAACTTGTCAAGAGGGGAAAAATTGATTTTTTTTTTTTTTACCTTAAAACAATGGCAGCATTTGTTCTCTATTCTTTTATTTAATGCCCAGACAAGTTACCTCAGGAGCAGCTCTCAAAAGAAAACCTAGAAGCTATAATTGGCTAAGCTTAAAGAGCACTAAAACACAAAACAAAAATCCATTGCAAAAGACTCCCCCTCTAAGTGTTTTCTAATGTGCTACCTTTCCTGCAGCAGAGTAGTCAAAACAAGAGAGCGAGAAGGAATAGAGTAATAGTCTGGGTCTTTTCAACCCAGCATCTTCAAAACTAGGAAAGATTTTAGAAGTAAACTTCAGAAGAGAAGCACTTGTAGTTAATTTCCATCCTCTACAGCAAATACAGGTTTGGCTGATCTTAGGTGTGGAGTCAGGCTTTTACTTAGAATTCATTTCTAAGTCAGATTTACTTGCATTTGAGGGAAGATCACATAAAGATCACGTAAAAATTTTTTTAGGACACTTGAGTTAGGCTTAATTAAGACACAAGCAGTATTATTACTACTGCATAAGAAGTGGGAGCAAGTTTTCTGCAAGTAAACGAAACCTCCAGCAACAACAACAAAAAAATTCACCAACGAACAGAGATACAGTCTGACTGAAGGGCTCATTCTCACTTTAACAAACTCCTTTGCATTTTTTACCCCTTGGAAAGACAGCTAGAGGACCTTCTGCTTGCCTAGCACCAAACAAAAGACTGGGGCACGTTCCTGAAATACGATGATCGTGGAAATTGCAGCTCCTAGACAGGGTGCTTAGAAAGCATTTTGCTGTCACTATCAACTAACCCTGAGTAATACTCTTAAAGAAAACAAAGTGTGGACATTGTTTTAAGTCTGGATTAGCCCTGCAGAACTTCTTTCATTAAAAAAAAAAGGTTGGGGCAGCTATTTATGCTGCAGCATGACCTTTGTCAGCATAACTGACACTATAAGCAGTAGACAGACTTTGCAAGTATTTTAAAAAATAAGCAATTTTGTGTTTCTGATACGTTTTAGATTCTAAGCAAATACAGAGCTAATTTTGGAATAGAAGTACACTGGTTAAGCAAACTAGCTTATCAAGTATGCATGTTGTAGTGGTGGCTTTGAATAATAGTTTTGTCTTTTACAACCTAAAAATACCTATTAGTTTCCCTTTCTTCTGTTACTTTGATGGTAAGAAAGAAGCCAGTGAGCTACCAGAGTTCCTGGTGGAGAACACAGAGGTAGATTAGAAATTCAAATAAGCATTGTGTGACCTCAAGTGAGGCAGGTCTTGATTTTATTCACACTTTATCACAGCTTGGAAGGAAATCTTTGACATTGATTTTAGAAAAAATCCCATCTTTTCAAATATACCAAAACTACTTATTTTGTTAAGACATTGCCTGCCTACAGTACAGCGAGTGCAGCTGGACTCCACACTTTAGAGTACATACAATGTTCTTCTTAGGTACTTATTTTTTTTTATAGCTCATCTTATGTTGAACATTTCAAAATGAGATGTTCCCTGAGCTGTACCACAGTGATAAGTCCACATCTAATGCCCACACGTTCCTGCTATCTCTGGTAATTCACTTGCTTATACAGGCCCAGGAAAACTAATTTAACCATGTGGTTCAGAAAAGTTCAGGAAAACATTCAACTGGTAGTAAAGAGCAAAAGGCTGCTGTTCCGTTTTTCCAGTGTTACTTTTGTTACTAAAAAATGAGGAGTGATTTTTTGTATTCAAGAATTAATTTTAGCACAGAGTTTCTAAAATTTGGTCTGCTCAAAAATAATGGCTTCTTTCAAAACCATATGTCCATGAAGCCTCCCAATCTGATGCTGCAGAAACCTGGACACAGTGTCTGTACCAGTGGGGGTCACTTTTCTTTTCATCCTGCCAGATCAGCTATAATGACTTGGTGTCAGGGAATATTTAGAGACAGCTCAAGAAGGGGAAAGTTGGAGCATGGCAGCAGGATTCCCTTCGTCTCTGTAGACAGATCACTGGAGCCTTTGATATGCAAAAACATTGTTTTCAGCTATAGCTTGAGATATAAAAGGGAAGTGCGAGATATCAAACAATCAAGACCTGAAGAAAACTATTCTAAGTTTAGAAAAGGGAGTGGGGGGTATAGTCTTAATCCACATTTTTGCAACAGTGTCGTCTTCTCCAAAGAGACCTTTTCTTTTTCTTGCTCTTGTTTTCATGTAATTTTAAGAGAAGGGATAAAAAAAATTCCAGGAACTTAATGAGCTTTAGTGCTTTCATTTTAATTCTGCACATTAACTGCTATTATAATAGTGGCAATAAATGAAGAGATGACTATCAAATGAAGCACTGAAGAAATAGTTTATGTGCTAGAAAGGTAAAACAAATGCACTTTCTGTGTGTGCATGGATCTATGTAATGTATGCATACTAGAGCCAGCATTTTCTTTAATACTAACAAGTTTTTTACAGCTCAGAGTTCTAAAGAAAATTTATGATTTTAAGTACTTAAAAGTTACAGTAGCCTTCAAAGGCCTATTAAAGGAATTTATATTCCTATTTCACCATACTCTTCCAGAAAATACTTTCTATCGCAATTGCACATTAGTTCCTAAGAGACACCATTTTTTTCCAACGCATGCTAAGTTGCTGTTTATTTCAAAGTTTTAGGAACAGGACCTGGGTTTCTTTCCCCAAACACCTGAGTAATACAGAGAAAGAAAACTAGACACTGGAAGAATACAGAGCTTTTTTTGTTCCATTTCATAATGATTATATAATTTACCCAAATTACATAAGTTACCAATAAACATGCATTCCCTTCTATTCTAAAATATGGCCACACAGATTGAGTTTTAGCCTTACATAAAGCATACATAAAAATACTTATTTATGCAACAATGGGGGTCACTAATTTTTAGTTCTTTTTTTTCATTGGACAACTGCTGAAAACAAAGCTCAGAGAAGAACAAAAGCAGCAGCAGGAGAGAAGAATCTTTTCCACTCCCTCACTGAGTAGTCTCATGATCTCTGAAATGAGGGGCTTTGGGTTTGTTTTTTTTTTAATGGTTAACATTTTTCTCTGAAAAAGAGCAGCAGAATTTGTATCTATTTAAAGATATCACTGCATATTCTGTGTTACCGTAAGGAGTATGAGTGCTCTTGTTTCATAATAGACCTGCTACCAATTGCAAAAGGCAGTTTTAAAACGGAGCGTTTGTGTTTAGGTCAAGTATTTTACAGAGGACGAGAAGCTGCTCTAGTTTAGCTCCCAGGAAGGCAGCTAAGCAAGCATTACTCAGCAGACACTGTTCCTGCCAAGCAGCTTGGTTCTGAGGATTGGAACCTTGGAGAAACATGAAGTCACAAAAGGGAAAAGCAAGTGAAGGTTAAGGATTTGTTTCATTTCAGATTTAATCACTTTTATTTCAGACATGCTACCTACAAGCTTCTCAGGGGGCTGGTATCTACTGGATACTTTATGCAGTAGTGATATGAAGTAGCCCAAGTTAAGAATGCTGTTTAAAAAATAATTTGTGTTCTGTAAGAAATGCAAATGAAAAAAATAGTATTTTTCTTCTTTATAGACTAAACCCACCTATGTATTGCCAAAAAGCTGACACAGATGCCCTAGCTCAGAATCAACGTGCTGCAAATGGGAAATATTCATACAAAGTTTTGGCAAAAACACTTTCCCTTTCACCCAGTAACTAGTGAACAATAATTACTAGTAATTCCCTTTACACTTAAAACCAAGGAGAAGATCATCGCCTATCTCTATTTACCAAGAATACAAACCACGCAATCTCCAAGCAGGCAACACTGGTATTTGACATCAGATGAAAAATATAATTTACAAACACTTTGTTACTCCCTGCCTTTATTTTTCTACTGAAACAAGGGAAAATAAAGTTCCAGCAAAACTGCAGTAACACAAATAACATGCAAATAACAGCAAAACATTTTTTGAAAAAGCTCTGGATTTTGCTGAAATGCCAGTGCTTTGGGGAAACAAGGTGTGTTATTCATGTAGAGGGGATGCAACTCTTCAAACTAGTGTGTACCAGTTGTTATTAATTGCAATTTTTTTGTTTTTACTTTTGCAGGACATTGAGAGTTCAAGGAAAGCTTTCAAAGGGGAGTTTTCTGGGAAAGAAATCATTTTTGTTTGGGGTTTTTTTATAATGAAGAAAACCATCTAAATTGCCTGATGTTTCTGTGGTAAAGTAACTTACATTCTTGCAGCACAGGAGGAATTATTTCCTGCTTTACAAATTTGGAAGAAGTGTTAAAAAGTGAGAGTTGGAAAATGGTTCTCTGAAAGAGGTGTGGATGTATCAGGATGTAGCTACTGTACAAAAGTCATACTTGGATAATTGTGGATAGGAAAAAGCATCCCTTTG
Source organism: Sialia sialis (assembly GCA_009812075.1). Lineage (NCBI taxonomy): Eukaryota > Metazoa > Chordata > Aves > Passeriformes > Turdidae > Sialia > Sialia sialis. Next base: position 997,227 of record VRYO01001589.1, read on the forward strand.
CTGATCTCCTGGAGAGCCTCAGCATAATGAATGGTTTCTATCATGTGGCACTCAAGTTCCCTCCTCTGACTACTACGCTGCACAGAAGAGTTTGTAAGAGTTACAAAGAAAGTAATTCCTGCTAAAGGCATTAAACCAAACAAAAGAGGCTCTTCATTCACAGACCTTACATGAGGACAAAAATAGAAGGAAGCTGAAGCTTTTCTACACCGGGGCCTGGTGTGCTTATGTACCATGATAAATCTTGGTTGGAATGCTCATTGAGTGTCGTGCCAGGAGCCAGGAAACACGCACCACCACCAAGGACCATCTGAGTAAACACCATCGAATAAAAAACGCTTCATGGAGTAAACCCTAAGAGTGACTGGGAAGAAAGACCTCCCTTTACTGGATATCCTCAAGCACAAAATATACTCATACCTTTAAATACGGTAGGATCAATATTCATTTATTTTCCTTTTTGTGCCTCTGAGAATTAAGTTCAATTAATACATGAACCATAAGAGAAAAGGTCATGACACTGCTTAATGCATAGGTCATCTTGCAGGAGTTCTCACAACCCTAATTACAATGGTAATTCAATTATGTTGTCTTAAAAGCTATAAAAATGCTAATTACCTGAGCCCAGTGTAAAAACACACTACCAATGCAAAGTACAATCTCAGTCTCAAGAGTTAATTTATACTATGCTACTAATAAGATGGGGAAACGTGGTTAAACCAGCCAAATAAACTCTTAGGAGCGTGCTACTTAGTAAGACAACTTTTGAGAATGACTAATATTTAAACATGAAATGAAGCATATAATGAAATATTTCATCCCATGAACTAGAAAGCCATAGTTTTACCAGTTACCTGCCAGTTGTAACATTCACCTTTCTGAATACTCACTTAAGCATGAAAACCAAGCAAAATAGTCCGCAGTATTTCTAAGTTACACACTATGAAGTTGAGCACTGGGAAGGACTTGGGAAAAAGTCTTTTGTCTGCATTTCATGCTTTGCCTTAAGGGGTTTTTTTGAACTTCTGAAATAGCTACCACTAGACTCGTGGGTTTGGTGAGGGTTTTATAATTCACTTAAGGGCTCCTGAGGAAGTTAGCTGGCTTAGGAAGTACTTCTTATCTTTCAGATATATAATGATTTACTTGAACTCTGGTGTGACTTCAGTTCTGTACTTATTTGGTATCTGTGAACAAAGATTGTCAGTACACATGAAATGTGAAGGAATCCTTAAAAAGAGTCTTGTTGCTTAAGCAAAATAATTCACAGATCAGACATACTTGATTATATTATTTTCAATCACTGTGCAGAATAACCTATTAAGTTAATTGAATTAGTACAAGTAGTAGAATTACTGATGTAAGGAAAAGAGACTAAAATGCATCTACGCACTTGAGTTTTGGTTTAATATGTGTTTCAGATGTCTTGTGTAATGTTGATTTTTTTATTGCGGTTTCTTCACTGATGATCTGGATAATTTTGTTTGTTTGGTTTTTTTAGATTGTTGAAGATCAGAACTGTATAGAAATCTCATCATTCCTGACCATGATTAGTGTTACCTGGAGCATCTTCCTAGTTTGGACTAAAATAGGGCTGTTACTTGACATGGCACCTTATTCTGTTAGTGCCAAACCATGCCCTTCAGTATGTCGCTGTGATGTGGGTTTCATATATTGTAATGATCGCGATTTGACGTCTATTCCTACAGGAATCCCAGAGGATGCAACTACCCTCTTCCTTCAGAACAATCAAATAAATAATGCTGGGATTCCTTCAGAACTGAAGAACTTGCTTAGGGTGGAAAGAATATATTTATACCGCAACAGCCTAGATGAATTCCCCACTAACCTCCCTAAATACATTAAGGAACTGCATTTGCAGGAGAACAATATAAGGACCATTACTTACGATTCACTTTCAAAAATTCCTTATCTGGAAGAACTGCATTTGGATGATAATTCTGTTTCCGCTGTTAGCATAGAGGATGGAGCTTTCCGGGACAACATCTATCTCAGACTTCTTTTTCTCTCTCGAAATCACCTTAGCACCATTCCCTGGGGTTTGCCTAAAACCATAGAAGAGCTGCGCTTGGATGATAATCGCATTTCCACAATTTCCGAGCTGGCCCTTCAAGACCTTACAAATCTAAAACGCCTTGTTTTAGATGGAAATCTTCTAAATAATCATGGATTAGGAGACAAAGTCTTCATGAATCTAGTAAATCTTACTGAATTGTCATTGGTCCGCAATTCACTCACAGCTGCACCGGTGAATTTGCCGGGAACAAACCTAAGAAAGCTTTACCTCCAAGAAAACCACATCAACCGTGTGCCACCCAATGCTTTCTCCTACTTACGGCAATTATATCGACTAGATATGTCCAATAACAATCTCAGCAATTTACCTCAGGGTGTCTTTGATGATCTGGACAACATCACTCAACTTTTTCTTCGCAACAACCCTTGGCACTGCGGGTGCAAAATGAAATGGGTACGTGATTGGTTGCAGTCCTTGCCTTTGAAAGTGAACGTACGTGGACTCATGTGTCAGGCGCCAGAAAAAGTACGTGGGATGGCTATCAAAGACCTCAGTGCAGAACTGTTTGACTGTAAGGACGATAGCGTGATAAGCACCATCCAGATCACTACTGCAGTACCAAACACATTATACCCAGCCCAGGGACACTGGCCCATTTCTGTGACCAAACAACCAGACATCAAGACTCCCAACCTAAATAAAAACTATAGAACCACAGCAAGCCCGGTACGCAAAATCATTACAATATTTGTGAAATCCGTAAGCACGGAGACTATTCACATCTCCTGGAAAGTTGCACTACCCATGACTGCTTTGAGACTGAGCTGGCTCAAGATGGGTCACAGCCCTGCCTTTGGATCTATAACTGAAACGATTGTTACAGGTGACAGGAACGACTATTTGCTCACGGCCCTCGAACCAGAGTCGCCGTACCGTGTGTGCATGGTTCCCATGGAAACCAGCAACATCTATCTCTCTGATGAAACACCTGAATGCATCGAGACTGAGACAGCGCCTCTTAAGATGTACAACCCTACCACCACCCTCAACCGGGAGCAGGAGAAAGAACCTTACAAAAACTCCAGCTTGCCCCTGGCCGCCATCATCGGCGGCGCAGTGGCACTGGTGGCCATAGGGCTGCTGGCCCTGGTCTGCTGGTATGTGCACAGAAACGGGTCCCTGTTCTCCCGGAACTGCACCTACAGCAAGGGACGCCGGAGAAAAGATGACTATGCTGAAGCAGGAACCAAGAAGGATAACTCCATACTGGAAATCAGGGAGACTTCTTTCCAAATGATACCAATAACCAGTGACCAAGTGTCCAAGGAGGAATTTGTAATACACACCATTTTCCCACCTAACGGCATGAATCTGTACAAGAACAGCCACAGTGAAAGCAGTAGTAACAGGAGCTACAGAGACAGTGGTATTCCAGATTCAGATCATTCACACTCATGATACTGAGGGACATGAAAAACTGGTTTGGGTTTTGTTGGGTTTTTTGGGTTTGTTTTGTTTTTTTAAAGAAAACAAGAAAAGACTGACTTAACAGTTGCTGTTCTACTGCAAAACACTGGATTAAAAGACTGACAAAGCAATGTACTGTACATTTGCCATATAATTTATATTTAAGAACTTTTTATTAAAAGTTTCAAATTTCAGGCTACTGCTGCGATTAATGTAGTGGGAATACCTGACCACAATTCTATATTTTAGTATTTTTTAGTAATTTGTACTGTATTTTCCTTGCTAATATTGAAGTTACAGACCATTTAACTTTTGTGTTCTACTGAGTAAGATGACTTGTTGACTGTGAAAGTGAATTTTCTTGCCGTGTTGAGCAGTCAGAACATTCATCTGAGATCCTTGTAAGTGTAAGCACAGGCCATTTTTCACTTTGGTATCAATAAAATTATGTTGAACCTGGCAAATCAGGAAGATCAAAAAGTGGCTCACAGAACTTCCAGTGTTGGGTCTATTAAATCTGTAAACCACAACAATATTCAATAAACAAAAATGTGTGTAGTAATGGGCAATATCAGCTGTCCGGATATATCCATTCAACAGTGGTGAAATCCAATTTAAATTAGAATAATCAAATTGATGACATGCATGAGACTAAACCTTTTGACAAGTGTTAAAAAGACCTAATCTCTAAAGGAAAGCAAAATTCCTAACAAGGAGTTAAAAAAGAAAAAAAAGTGGTAGGCTGTACAAACCAAGGGGGTAGATACAGTTCTGGAATAGATTTTTTGTTTATCAGAAGCAGTGGTCTGTATATTACAGAGAAAGTAGTGATGGATGCTCACAGGGCAGGAAGGCAGACACAATGCTTTGAAACGGCTTTGAAAAGAAAAAGGGCTGAAAGTGCAGTTTCACAAGAAACGAGAACAGGACAAAACCCAAGGCAATAAAAGCAAGGTCTCAAAAACTGTGGTCCCAAAGGTGAGCAGACAAATGGGGAATGCAGCTATCCTGAAGCATATATGAATCTGTGTTCAGTGTACTGCTGTTACAGTCAGGAATACTGCCCATTACTGTCACAGTTATCCAGAAATTCCTTGGTGAATATGTAAGGTAATATGTTTCTTTCTGCCTTCCTGCTGAACTGAGTTTTTCATGTTTAAACCCCAAGCCACTCTTTGTTGCAATAATCATTCTGTTTCTTCAACTGAAAACCAAAGTGCTTTGTATGCCCTTTGGCCAGTCTTGTGTGTGCCTTGATCCAACACTACATGTATCAAGCTTTTAAAAACTAAGAAAAAAGGAAATAATAAAATACCCACTTTTTCATAAGTAACTTAACTATGAAAAATACTGGTCTTATTCATGAACGAAGTTGAAAAACCACTTCAAAATTATGCTGCACCTCTGCAGTGCACTGATAAGAAACCCACTCAGAAGCTACTACTTCTCAGGTCATGAGTTCACCTCTCTCTCTGTGTTCAGGTTAACAGTATTACATTTGCAGGTTTTCTTCATTATTAACTATTTGGAAAAATAGTTTTCACAACAGTGAACAGTGTGAACAATAAAAGGGAGGGAGGGCATAGAGTTACAACCCTCTGAAATACAGTTTTTTTAAAAAGAAACAGCAAATTAAAAATATTTAATATTTCACATAGTATTTCAGGCAAGAAGGAATGTATACCAAATGCAATTCAATTTTATGAGAATTTTAGTGGTGCTTGGCCTGTTTCCCTAACAGTAGTAAACAAGGAGAGATGAAAAGAAGAACAAGTGACCGATACTGAGACTGATGGTTTAAAAGATCATCCCGCAAAAGAATCTCCTACCAGGGATCCATCTAACTGCGCAGACCCAAAACTTCCAGTAACACACATTTTTTCATCCTAATTTTCCAGATGTGCCCTGGGGAGTTCCTCTCCAAACTCCCTGTACCATGGAACTGTTGACACATCATTGACACATCACTTCCAGAAGTGTGTCCTGCAGTTTGCTGAGCAGCAGAGGCACTATGCTTCCTTACTGACCTTATACAAACCATGTCTCCTCTTCATGGAGCATTGAATGGATCCATGGAAAGGGGAGTGCAACACTGAACAACGATGTGCTCAGCTCAGGGTAATGCACCAAATGCACAAAACCATTTTGCTCTGTTGTCCCATCAGGTGCCAATCTGGAAGGGCAAGAAAGCCAAGACTGAGCATGTGGAACCTCATTATGTTGATGTGCAAAAAGCTTCCCAAGCAGTGAGCAGGAAAGGAAAACGACACAGAGGGACTGGACAGACCTGTTCTTTGTCTACTCACACAGGGGGATAGCTGATACCTGAGCCCATTTAATGTCTGAGTGACTGGCAAGAGAGCCTAGTTCTTTGCCAGCAGTTATCCAGTAACAAAATTAAACAGGTTTTGTTTGATTTTCAAGCTATTTAAGAAACCTCTCTCCTAGCTGGCTCCAAGTTTATATTGTGAAAAAGGTAAAACAACACTCAGTGAGTACTTCGGCTTCTGAGGCACCTAAGCCAGAAGTACCTGGTAATAAGGTACAAGGTATATAATAAGGTAAAGCACAGTTATGTACCAACTCCACTGATGCCACTCAAAGCCCTAAAGGTATAAAAAAGTTGGTATTGGAAGAGATAATTGTATGACAGTCTTAAGTAAAATGACTTGTCATGTGACATTTTTGTGAGTCAGTAGGGTACAAATCCAAAGCAATTTCAGTAAATCAACCCATTTGTTCCTACTTCACCTTCCACTAGCAAGAGTGAAAACCTGGACAAGGCTCTGTCTTCCTCAGGGAATGTCTGGCTTGCAGGAGAGATGGTGTCCTCTAACCATGAGATGTCAATGCAAAAAATGGCACACTGGAATGTACAAGACCTTTCTTGGGTTCTACAGCAACTTTTACTCTACACACATAAAGTTAAAATTAATTTAGCAAGTGAAAGATTGCTTTCAAACCAAACTGTATTTTTTCCTTTGTCTGTTAATACAAATTTCTGTTTCTTTCCATGTCAGGCCTGTCTCTATCTTCAAGACTGCTGCTTTTCCTAGTGCTGCAGCTGCTGCCTGCAATGCTCCCCAGCACCAGCACAAATCCCTTCTGTTAGACAGGTATATATGCAGGCAAAGCGGATTACTACAGTAGGCAGTTTATTCAACACGGTTATCAAAGTAACATTAATCCCCATTAAATTTATCTCAGTTTTCAAATGCCATGTTATTTCTGTGTACTGTTCAATATTTAATTGTGGAGCAAGGGGTGGGAGTTTTTTCAGTTGTTGCCTAAACCTATGTGCACAGTTCATTTGACCAGTACTTTCCATATTAAAATACTATGCTGAGTATCTTTTACATTCATTATCATTGTCCTTTTTTAATTTTTTTGCTATTCTGAATTGCCCACAGTTCTCTTTGAACCTGAAAGCTGTCTCCAAAAACACCCTGGTACTTTGGAAACTGTATTAATTTTGTCTCATATTGGCACCTTCCAGAACTAGGGCCAGGAGCTAGACTCAATGATCCTTAGGGTCCTTTGAACTCAGTATAGTCTATAATTCTGTGAGAAACTTGATTAATTTATAAGCTATTATTTCCTAGCATTCTACCAGAGCCTGATGTGCAGCAACTGTTGGGGTTTTTTGACTGTTGGTTTTTGTTTTGTTTTTTTTTCTTCTGGCTTTAACAGTACAAATTCAAAGTATCATGGTCTTGGAACACAGTTTCCATCTCTCCTGCTAATGCACTAGTGAGCATGCAAGCTATCTTGTGCCAGTGCTGTACATATTGAATGTAGAGCAGCAAATGCAATAAAGCAAGAGCAAAAGCAATAAAGGCTTATTTGCTATTAAAATAATTTACTGATGACATAATGCACTAAAGCATATGTATAGACTTCCCTGCTAAGAGAATAAAATTTTGCACATTCATCTGCAGCTAAAGTTGGATAAGATCTTCAGAAGTGAGCTGGCAGATGCCACCTCCCTGGATTTATCCAAAGCACATTTGAGATAATTTTGGGCAGAACCATAATTCACACAGGTAGCCTCTACTTTCAAAACACCTTAACCTCACTTCCAAATCCATATATTGTTTCAGCATCACCTTGGGACTGATCTTTGTTTAATTAACTGTTTTACTGATACCAGAACAGCCAGAGCTTCAAGCCACAAGCCAGCACTTAACCATCGGTGATTTTCTTCTTTTTCAAAGCATAAAGTTACTCCCTATGTGAGGAGTTTTCATCTTTCAAAGTAGCCCATAGTGGTTCCATCAGAGAGAAAAAGCTCATTGACTAAATTCACACATGGGAACTATACTTTTTTTTTTCTTTTCTTTGCAAATTAATTTAATTTTGGGGTGGTGGATAGGAGTCCAACCCTTATGAGGAAATTACAGTAATTTCACTAATATAAGCCGCACCTTTTTCATTGAAGAATCCAGCCTACCCCAGTGGTGCGGCTTATATTCAGGTGCGGCTTATCTATGGACAAATCCCAGCGAAACGCCAACCCGGAAGTGAGAGCTGGCCAAGCAGAGTGGCAAGTGGGAGCCACCGGGAGCATGAGACTGCCCGGAACGGGGGCTGCAAGTGTGCGGCCCGGCCCCTGTGCCATCGGGAGCCGGTGGGAACAGGGGATGGCCGGGAATAGGGGCTGCGCAAGGGCGGCCTGGCCCCTGCCGCTGGGAAGCCGGGCTGTGTGGGGCTGGGCCGGAGCGCCCCGCCCCTCTGCCGTGTGGAGTTAAAAACAAAACGCGGCTTATACTCGGATGCGGCTCATATATGGACAAATCCCGTGGTCTTCCCAGCTACCCGGAAGTGCGGCTTATATTCAGGTGCGGTTTATAATCGTGAAACTACTGTAGATCCCTTTCAAACATTCTGAAGGTACAACCATGACACAGATATTAAATGCTGGACACAATTGCTTTAAAAGATTTTTCTTTGAATATTTGATTTAATAGTAATTTCATCATATAATTTCCTGCTCCTCTTTAAAAAACCTAGATAAAAGCAGAACATGGATCTCAGTAAAAGGGTGGCAAAGCAGATTCTCAAAACAAGCATCACCTTGTTTTCTCAGCACAGGACATGAAGTAAGACCAGCATGGTAGTCTTTTAAGTGATTTCTGAGGAATATTTCTCCCCTGGGGGAAACCAAGACACTTCAAATGGGTGTTAAATAAACATTCTCTGTATTTTGATGGTCTAAGGCAAAGGCTTACAAATACATATTTTGGCAGCCAAGCAAATGTCCATCGTGCGTGGGCAACATAAATGCCCTATGCCTAAAACCTGCAGGTCGGGACTGCAGATGGGAATTTCCCAACTTTAACTGCTTTTCAGAGCCTCTTTTTGTTTTCTTAGCATGAAAATAAAATGGAGTCCCAGTATAAAACCCCTCAAGATCAACAACATGAGCTGAAAATACCCTTTTGATATCTGAAGCTGGACCTTCTAAGCTTTGCAAGAACACTCATAAATAAGCTATAAAAATAGAAGGGTCTTAATAGGGCTAATTAAATAATCTGACTTGTTCAAGCTGGTTGATAGTGTTCATATAGGCTGATACTCTGTCCTGAACAGCCCTCTTAAGTCATCAAAAACAGGGAGCAGATCATAGCCAAGTTCTAGCACATGCTCCCATCCCCTTGTTGAGCTTAAGGAATATCTATCTATAGACAGAGCTCTGGAAGGTCTAATTGTTCAAACTCCAGGGGCTGCACCACGTTCTTTAATCACTAACCGTGGGAACATCATTTAGAAAAGGATGAAATTATGCATATTATGCATCATTTAATGTCCCTAATTTATGCAAAATATTTAAAAATTTATTTAGCTCAGAACTGCACATCCAATTTTTATGTAATACCGCTTTCCTCCAGTGGCCTTAGTCCCTGATAAATGCCTACTAGGGAACTGCCTTTCCACATGGAAACAGATGTTTTTGGTGGATGTGGGGATCAGTTTAGTATTTTTTCTTGTCCTTTTTTTTCCTTATTTAATTAAAAAACAATACATAATTTTACTGCAAATCTTTCTGTTTTTAATGGGATACAAATTCAACGGGTTGATAATTTTAAATTAATGTTCTCAGACACAGCAGGAGCTGGTGTGATAAAAGATGTCCCCAAAAACTCTGCTTTCCCATCTCACCTCACAATAATGCTTTCCAGGGTTTTAACTTGAAGCCTTGCTTTTATTGCAAGGACTGCAAAAAGGTAATGAAATCTGTTTTCACTACTATATGATCAAAACTGGGGACTTTGAGATTTTGAGATGCACACAAGCACTTGCATTTACATAGTGCAGGCATGGTTTAGAAGCAGTGTCTTTTCATGCTAGGTTACACATAAGAGGCCACAGCAAATCTAAGCCTTCATAACCTCTGAGCCTGCTGTATTAAGAGACTTTCCTAAATTACTAGACCAAGCATCAGCAGTTTCAAACAGGCAGTAAGAGAAAGCCTCCTTACCTTACATATCATCTTCCGCTACTGGTTTGTGTGTATACAGTAGAGTTAATTTGGCTTCCCTAAGTGTTGTTTTTCCATGGATTCAGTGAGGAAGTACAGAAGTAAGTTTTTTTTTTTAAAAAAAGTAAACCCTTCTACCAGGGAATGCTGACAAACAGAGGATTTAAGAAATGTTTTAACCCTTATTCCACAATTACAGCCCAAATACAAGCCTGTACAAACCCTATGCACTTCCTGATTGTATGTATAATATGTTCACCCCGTTTCAACTACATCTAGTGGACGCAAGTTATTTGCATTGCACTCCTCCTCAAACTATTTTCATTTTCTACACAGTTTGAGCAACAACATAAGAATGTATATAGGTACAGAATCTGTGCTATTTTGTTTGTTTACCTGGTTTCAGTAATCCTCTCAAGAAACATTAAGACACTTATTTCCAAAGCCTGATGGAATAAATTACTGCCCACGAGGAACATGAGCTCATTAACAGAAAGAAAGCTACATACAGGGAAATGCTAACCCAGTGAGTAAATACTATTTTAGGGCATTAGCTGATAACAGAACCTCTGCCTAATGTCTTTAAAGCAATTATTTTACCTTAAGAACTCCTTAATGGCATGTAACCTACTTCATCCACTAAAAACCTTTTCATTTCTCCCTGATACAGAAATGACATACAGCAAGCTAAAATAAAAACTAAGAAAAACACCACAGTATTTTCAGGTCTTAGAAGTTTTTCTGGTTGCTGAAATTCAGCACTTTGCAGCCAAATGAAGTAAGCAGTCAGGAGAATATCACTGGGGGAGCTAAATTGCTGACTTCATGCAGTTTACTTGGATAAATGAAAAAAAAAGGCAGCGATAGAACTGCATGTGGGATCTCACCAGCTCGACCATGGCTGTCTCAGACAGACCCTCACCTCTCCCAGTTACCCACCTTGGTGCTTTTGACTACAGGAAAATCTGTAAGTACTTTTAAGGGTCAAAAAGGTTGAGCACCAGCAGGACAACCACCATCTCTAAGCTCTTCGTATTCTTCTTTTTTTTTTTCCTTCGGTAAATAAATGTTCAGCAAACAGGACTGTTACATGTGTAAAAACCTCCTCATCACTAATCACACTTGTTGATACATAGTGGAAAATCGCTGAACCCTCCTTAAAAGAGTTTGCACTTAAATCCAGGGCAGGCACACCACAAAATATTTTCCCTGGAAATCTCCCCTATTCCCTGAATTTACATCATGTTAAGGGTAGGGGGAAGAAGATAATAATATATTCCTAAGAATTTGCTCCTGCCACTGTTGCTTTCCTGTGTTTAAGAAGTCCAAAAAAACAAGATCAATTAAAGAATTTAGGAGGAGAGGTGCAATACCACAAAATCGAATTTCCATGACTGAGAATTGAATTCTGCTGAAAAAGGGAACAACTACTTGGTTATAACTTAACTGTCTCAGGAAATGCTCAGGTCTTTCAGTATCTGCTGGCCTAGGGACAGAGCTGCACTGATCAGAGCGTTCCTTGGGTACAGACAGAGGCACGAAATGGAGCCAAATGCACCTAAACAAAACTAATATGGACTGGTTTTGTTAAAAAAAAACAAAACAAAACAAAATTGTCCTACATTTCCAAAACATTTTGTCCCAAACTGAAATCTATTACAAATTTACACTATTCTTTAAGAAATCAAAAGCAAACAAATAGCTTATCTTTCAAGCATGGAAGATTTGATGTAATGCTCAGAATTGCCTGTAAAATAATTTTGAAGGCTTTGTTTATATGACTTCATACCCACTGCTATGTTGAGCACATGTTTATTGATGACCTCCTCAGTGTTTTTCAATACATGTTTTGCACAGAAGTAAATGGTCATTTGTGCAGTACAGTTCCTACCCACTTTCCATTTTCTCTATCAGTTATCAACTGACTTCTTTAACACTTAAATCATTTTAGTCATTAAATAGTAAAAGTGCAAAAAATGGTTTGTCAAATTTTTTTAGGGTCTTAGAGATGGGAGAGGGAAAGAACAGAGACATTATACTAAGATGCTAATTAGAGGAAAAACAGTGCTATTGTATGCTGCAGGAAGATTTTCCTTGTTTTACTGAAAGGAAAAAAAAAAAACAAAACAGCAAAAGAAACCCAACTATTTTGACAAAAGGACCTATGGAGCTGCTCATGCAAGAAACACATCTTGTTCCCAAAGCAACCACACCACTTTGGGAAGGGGGGGGAAGAAAGTGTGTCTCTTTGATATGGATTTGAAGGTGATATCCTGTGTCCCATGAAGGAACACCCTGCTGGTACAGTCAGCATCAATTGCATTGTCTTAATATCCATTTTAAACTCAATGCTGGTGTTGCTTCAAAACTAGGGAGCAAAGCAACCCAGTCTCAGGGACTTCACATAAGCCCCCAAACGAATCACAAAACCACCAACCCTGCAAAATCCTCCAAAAGCACCTATCAAAGTGATTTCAATGCAGTGATCCGGTGCACAGTCAAAGGATGTAAGCTCTTCTAATCCCACTCTTTGAGCTCCTCCAGGCTCCAGGCCCCGTTGCCATGGCCTGGCTGACACCTCCTGCAAAGGACAGGAGCTCCACAGCCCAGTGGTGGCCCCTGCACAGCCTGACAGCTGCTGACTGTGGGTTTACACCCTGCAGGGGCGTCAACAGGCAAGGAGCAGGAGCAGCACCCGTTCCAGTCTGGGAGGTTTGATTTCAATAAGTTCAGCTCCAGGCAAGCTGCCGTCACCAGCGTATTTCTGACAGGTATTTTATTTTTTCTCCACATAGTACCTAGCACTACTGAAAACACTCACTTTATTAGATACTGCTTGTTTATTTAGATAAAATAAAATTTAAAATTACCTACTGTTCTCCTTTGTGCTAATAAAGACTAACTTTATCCTTCAGTATAATCCTACCAAATCAATTAAAACGCATTCAGTTGAAAGGTTACCAGTGAAGTATTAACAAAAGCCTGGTTTGGATTATGCAAAAATTTTTGCAGCAATTGACTGATGCAAAGATTTCTGTGGCAATACTTTCAGGAAAAGAAAATAAACCTAGCTCTCCAAAATGTTTCTTATTTCTTACTCTGTTTTGTTCAGCAGCTCTAGGAAGTTTGTTAGTTCAAATCCCCAAAACACTACCTCTTTCTGAGGTTTGCAAGTCAGTATGTGAGTGATGAGTGAAGTCTCTCATAGCAGTTCATGGAAATCTTTACAGTGCTGCTATAAACTGGTGCTTAAGGACATTAAATAGGAAAATGCCTTACAACAGAAGCAGCTCATGTCAGGGTATGCTTGGGTGCATTACTGTCAGCTGAGGAACCCATCGAGGACATGCCTGAGCCTTCCTGGGAATAAAGCAGAATTCCTGAGGATAGGGAAATAAACCATGCTAGGTGTCACTGCAAAGGCATCTGTCTGTTCCCATGTCTCACAATCAGCTAAAATGCCAACAATTTTTCCCGTGCTGTGAAGGAGCCCTGAGAGGTGCTGTTACCTGTGCTAGCTCTGGTAAGCAGACAGTCAATACTGCTTCCTTTGCAAAAAACAAACATTGGGATAAACTTTCATCTGTCAAACAAGCCAGGGATTATGTTTTCTACTGCCTTCACATTTGTAGGAAGCTGCCTCTGCCATCCCCCCTCGGGGCTTGACCATACAAAGAAGGAAAAGTAGAGAATTTTAAAGACACTGGCAAGCGTTTGGTCTTTCAAAATGTCATCGTTAATCTCCAAATCATCCAGCTTGCTCAGTAATCAAGATAGAGGAACTGTACAAGTGCAAATTAGTGTCACTTATGTCCTGAAAACAAGTAGGAAAGAGGATATGAAATAAGTATGCCCAAAAGCAACATCAAATTTATTCTCCATGATCTGATGAGAGATTTACTGAAATTTACTTCACCTCACACAGAAAAAAAACCCCAAACAAACACGAAGATATCTCTATGACATTCACCATCTGGCTGAGCAGGTTAGTGCTGTGTTAAATGGATGCTGTAGAGCCTCAACAGCAGTTAGAATAGGGAGGCAAGGAGTGGTCCTGAGCTCCCACAGCCATTTCCAAACACTTCCAAGATAGAAGACCTCTCTTCTGCAAGTTTGTTTTTTTTTTTCTTTTGGGTACATTAACAGAAAAATTAACAGGAGCACCAGGATTATTTTAGGATATTATGCATACCAACGAGCTGATATGAGTAAACAGAATAAATTTATGGGGGTCACCTACTGAGGTGCAGGACAGACATCTAAAAGCAGTTCTGTTACCAATCCCAAGGTGCCACATGCCAGCCTGAAACATCTCTCTCTTTGGAAGGAGAGCAGCAGCACTGTGAGCCCACGGATGAGCAACCTCAGCCCAGGACTGAGAGCACATGAAAAACTGCCAATGTTTCCCTGAACCACTGAAGCACAACAGGGAAGCAGCCAATTCATATGTGGGCACTAGGATGTTGTCCAAGACCTTTAAACTCTTATTCTTCTGGGAGCTGACCCAGATTTGACTATTACTTTAACGGTAAAAAAACACTCACTACTTAATACCTGCAGTATAGGATTATATGCTGATGATGCAGGTTCCTTGAACACTGCAAAGTGCTGGGGGTATTTGTTGTTAAATCAACAGTTTTGTAGGAGTAATCGTTGTACCTGCCCAGAAAAAATCCCAGTATTTCCTATATGGGGAAAGGCAGTAGCATGAATTGCAGGTATTTCATATTGGAAGAAAACTAGCAGGAAAAGAAAAACACCACTTCTGCCCACTCCTCCAACCATAGTATCAACTTACACATTCCAACTTTATTTTTAAAAACTGAAAATATTCTGTGTACAGTAGAGAACAGTCTTTTTTTAAAATGTGCTTTGAAAGGACTTTTTGTAACATTCTCCTTTACTAATGATTTTTAAATGTTCTTCTAATCAGCTTAAAAGGGACCAGTAATTTTTGGCTCAGCTGTAGCAGCAATAGAAGGAATCAGCACAACATGCCAGAGGAATGTAAAATGCACTAACCATATATGAAGTCAGCTACACAATACTGAAAATCCATGCAATTCTGCATCAGACTGTTTGTCTAACACTGCAGAATTCGTGATATTTACTCTGCCATTCAAGAACACTATTTATATGACACCTGATCTCTCAAAACCACTTATAATATACATAGCCATAGTGCAAATGGGAATATTAGTGGCCTAAATCTATTCCCCATTTTCTTTGAAAGCATAATGTATAATAATAAATTATTTTTCCTTTTAAATTACATTTCATTAATCTTTGTCCTTTAAAATAAAGATACAAGCACATGGCCAGATATTTTTCTGTATACAGCATTATCATTCTTATGATAAAATTAACAGGTCTTCCAAGCAATTTCTCCTAAGCAGCCAAAAGTAAAGAGTCAGCAAATTATAACACTAATACTAATTTATTAAGCTAGTTTCAAATGCCTTCAGCTTTTTCTTTGTTTGAGCATTATAGGACCATTTGATAAAGCTGAACTGCAGATGTTCAGCCCTTTGTTTACTAAGGTAACTTTGGCTGAAAACGAAATGGAAGTGACAGCACCAGGGCTACCTCGCCTTGCCAGCAGCAATGCTGTGCTGGAGAAAATGAAACTGTAGAAATCTGAAGGATGACATTACTGGGGAGCTCTGCAATTCAGACTGGCAGAGGGGCAGGAGGGAGAGCCTTGGAGAGCTGCCACGGTCTCCCTTCCATGAACCACGGTAGCCCTTTGGCACTATGCTGTTTTCTGGGCTGTACAATACGTTTTCTTAGACCTGCCACCCATATGGACATTTGGACACGTTACACCAAGTCAATCACACCAGCCACTCCTGGTATAAGCCAAACCTGCCACATTTGTACCTTTGTCAGCACTAATTCCACTTTTTGAGGAGGTAACAAAACTCTGCTGTGCTACAAGCAGAGGTTTGTTACAGCCAAGCGAACATACTGTGGGTTCACAAGATAAATAAAAAATTCTCAACTTTTACTTGCAGGTTGTCCTGCAAAAATCTCTTGTTACAAACACATTTATTTCACAGGAAATTCGTATTTTTTTAACTTTCCTAAAACAGGTGGTTATGAAGGCAAGTGCTACAATGCTTGGTCCTTAGGACTGCATTTTTCAATAACAAAAACTAAAAGGCTCTGATTGATCAAAGCATTTTTTAAAATCAGATCAACTGTTTCACACTGTTGGAAAAAAGAGAACAAATCCAGGCAATGTTTTCTATTTCCCACTCCTACTCTAAACGTGTGACATTTATAACCACAGTGTAAAAGCTCATTAATACTCTATGCTGACCTATTAAAAAGGGTTATTGGCTTAACACAATAGGAGACCTTCTCGTGGAAAACAGGCAAGAAAAGGAGAGAATAGCTCAAGATAAGCCACCTCTCCACAAACAGGCTCAAAGGATGAGATCATTAAATGACAGTGTTAAAAGCGTCCAACATTTTTCACCTTCTCTCTGCTCATTTCAAAACGAGCTTAAAACCACAGAATAAAAGCCCAGCGAACACACCAGTACATTTTAGAAGGCAATTCTCGCTCAAAGGGCTGATAGCAGGCAGGGAGTGGGAGAAAGGTTTATTTTAGCTGAGCTAATCTGACAGACTGGCACCTACTCAGAGGTGTTGGAAGACGTCTGGCGCATCCACACACCCACCAAGAGCAGCACTAAATTCTTAAAGAAGACAGGGCTGCCTATGCTTTAAGTTTGCTTTTTAAGTACTTCTTCCTAGAAGCTCTGATTTTTCTTTTCAAAGAAATCATTTAAAGCAAGCTGCCAATAAATGTGCTCGGTGGGGGGAGACACTTCCAACACTTGACCTTGGGGTTTGCCGAAACCAGCAAATGCTCAAGGCACCATGCCCATGGAAGCACCAAAAAGAGTGAGGAATCACCTTCCGGCCAGATGAAGTGGAGTCCATACTCACACCCCATGCAACCCTCTAAAGCCATCCTTTAGTTTAAATAACTGTGGTTGGCTTGGGTTTTTTCCTACCATAAACAATCCTAGTTCCTCTCAGCTTATGTTTTTCTAGGCTGAAGCCAAGCTCTTCCAGGCTACCAGTAAAATACAGGCTGATCCTTCCACCGCTATCCTAATTACCCTTCCTTGACCTGCGGCAGTTTAAACTCATCTTCCTAAGTACAGATAGGACACCTTCATTCTTTACTGCTCCCCAATGGTGATGTTGAGCTTATAGAAGGAATTCATGTCATCTGTCCTTAAGCACATAACATTCTCCTAAAACCAATTAATGGCAGAGGAAAGCAGTTCTTCTCACTTAATAATCCAGTCCTCCCCCGCCCTGCCAGTGTCTCTCAGCTTTGGAGTTGGCAAATTTATTTAGCAAGCTTTTAATTCTTCGGTAAAGGCTTCTAATGAAAATATTAAATAAATCACAATTTGATCTTTGAGGAGCTCCAGCAGTACCTTTGCACAAACTTGCAGTGATAAAAAGGTTATCAAGAACAACAGCATTGAAAGACTCCAGTCTTAAAAGATACCTAAGCCCTGCTTGCAGGAGACAGGATTAGCATGATGCAATCAAATTATGTCGAATTATCTCAAGCATTTTGAGCATTGGTGCCAGCCACCCAACCCAAAGAAAAACTAAGACTGAAATAACACTATCTGACATGCACAGATGCAGCAAGCCCACTGATCACTTTTACTCCAACTAACCCAGAAAGAAGGTCATTGTCATCATCTCCTGGCTCTTCCAAGATGTCCCTCTCATGCACATGAAGATGCTTTCTTAGCTTCACAAAACAGCTTGCAAAGCACAGATCCCCTTTGATACCGCAATTAGCTAATTTCCTATACTGATATCTCTTATACAGCGAATGGCATTTTAATTAATTCTTTAAATATACATTCCGCCAATAGGTTGAACCTTAATTAAAATTAGAAGTGCCTGATAGCATCTTCTTATCTGGTTACAGATGCATTTTTTTTTTAATTTGCGGTGATGATATCACAACCACATTAAAAGGAATATATATTGAATTTCATGTTCTTTCAGTTCAGCATAACACCAAGAAAATTAATTCAATCTGCATTTACACTCACATAATCTATCTCCTGCTTCAGTAATAAATATTTTTGCTTTGTTTCAAACGCAAGTTTTATAAAACCGTTTTAAACTTGGCCCTGGGCACATCTCTGACCATCAGAAATCTGCTTAATCTCATATTTCATTCGTTATTGCTTAATTAGAACCCCATTTGAAAGAAGTTGAATAAAAATGGAGCATTTAATTATCGTGAGACATGAAAGAGGCAGAAAGTTCTTTGTAATCCAAGCTGCTCCTCAGCAAGTTTTTATCATGTTTATCACAGACATCATACGTGACTTTAACGTCTAGCTCTCTCTCAGCTCTGCATCTCCTGATGCAGCTCCTCAGTCAGCACATCTGCCACTACTCCTACATTTATCTTCACACAGCTCCCCTGGCATCAGGGAGCACCACAATCCTGCGGCTGGGAGACATGTTCTTGCAGCCCAGGAGCAGCACCACCAAATGCTTCCCAGGCCCCACCCTGTGCTTTATCACACTTTAAACCAAAATCCCAGCACAGCAACCAGGGAAAAAACTCCAGCAATATTGTTCAGTTGCAACAAGTACACATCTAAACAGAAGGCCTTTTCAGCCTAGCAGGGTTTATTACAGCTCCAAAGCTAACAAGGTACTTGCACTACCCTTGGTACTAACACTAGCCTTAAATATTGATTAAAAAACCAAAAAAGTTTATCCTGAGTCCCTCCAAACTGCAGCCTTTTCTCTTTACAGCCAACCAATTAACAAAACCAGCAAGTTTATGCTGCAAGTACAGAATGACCAAGTTAGTATCTATTACATGCACAACTAAACAACAAATTGTACCAGTACTTCCCCTTGTTCAGGAAACATTTACACACGAGAGCCAAATTACATTCTGTTTTCAGGCTTGGGTATCCAAGTATAATTTCAGCTTTCCAATATAAACAAAATGTGCTCAAAACCTTCAATTTATTTGAAAAGCATTCTCAAACTTCACTCGTGTCTGAAACCACTATCTGAAATGCTTATTTGTGAATTGTAAATTGAAATGTTACTGCTCTGTATTATGCAAACAGCCAAATTCTAGCATCGCAACAGAAACAATGAGCTTGTTATCCTGTCAGTCCTGCAAGCAGACACCTTCTTAGAACATCATTTCCAAAACTGTTTGTGTGCTCCAGTAACAGTACTAGTTTTGATACTAATGAAGGATTTACCACCAACTTTAATGAGATGAGTCACCTAACAACGAGCATTTTTGCAGAGCTGACCATTATCTTTAACTTGGAATGCAAACAACATCCTCATACTTATCAAAACTTCCTGCAAAAGCAT
The DNA here is from genome assembly GCA_009812075.1 of Sialia sialis. NCBI lineage: Eukaryota > Metazoa > Chordata > Aves > Passeriformes > Turdidae > Sialia > Sialia sialis. The sequence goes on from VRYO01001589.1 coordinate 1,016,615, forward strand.
TCATGTTAACAAACACAAGATATCAGGTAGGACTGAGAAGCAGAAAAGTAAGAGAGTAGGTATCAGGAATCTTGTTAAATAAGCATCAAACGACACGTTCTGTCAATATAACGATTACAGTAATTTCACACTGATAAGCCGCACCTATTTCACTGAAGAATCGAGCTGATCCCGCAAGTGCGACTAATCACCAGGTGCAACTTATTTATGGACAAATTTCAGCAAAATGCCAATCCGGAAGTGCGAGCCGACCAGGGAGAGAGGTGCCGCGGAGCCGTGGCCGGGCAGGGAGCTGCCGCAGAGCTGCTGGCAAGCGGGCGGCAAGCCGCCGCCACCTTCGCCGCTTTTTTACATGGCTGGCCCGCTTTCACCACTTTTTTGTGCGGTTGGCCCGCCTTCGCCGCTTTTTTGCACAGCCAGCCCACCAAGTAGCCTTTGCCGCCTTCTAGCCGGCTTTGCCGCCTTCGCGCAGCCAGCCCGCCAAGCCACCATTTTTGAGAGGCGCAGGGAGCCGCAGCAGCCAGTACCGGGAGTGGGAGTGCCGGGGCCCATGGCATGGGGAGCGTGCCGGGGCCTGTGTTTAAAGGCTTTGCCAGTCTGTGAAAACTGTTTGCAAATTGAGCATCTGATAACAAACCCCGTGCTCGTGCGATTCTGGTACTAACTCGTTACTTTGGTGCACATGGATCCTTGCTGGGAAAAAAAAAAGTGCGGCTTATCACCCAGTGCAGCTTATTTATGTACAAATTCCGTAGTCTTTCCGGCTACCCGGAAATGCGGCTTATAACCAGGTGTGGCTTATGAGTGTGAAATTACTGTAGCTTTGCTTGGTGTTCAACAACTAGTTTTGTTAGATAGTGTTGTATGTGAAAAATCAGAGTACGTGCAACTGTCTGAATTTGAGATCATATATATCCTGACAGTCATCCTTTATGGAAAAATTATGCATATGGTGCGTGTGGGTGGACTGAAACCACAACGGGATGAACGTTACCTCACTGCAACTCCGTAACGCAGGCCGGGTGGAAGGCTCAAAGGAGACTGGGCGCCTGTCAGATCCATCAGCACATAAATCAGTGTATTGGAATCAGCAGCTTGAGTCACGTGGATCCCATGAAATCCTGCAATGTTGCCTCATCCCTGAAACACTCCAGAAAACCTTGGTGAGACAGACGCTGCCTCCCACTGCTCCCACTCAGGTAACACCGTGCAGGTGCCAGGTGACACGAGGACAGGCTGCCTGGCTGAGACACGGGATCCCCACCTCCTGCAGGCCTGACAGCACCCAGCAGCCAGTCGGGGATTTGCCCCAGAGACAGGCCAGATGTGCCTTCCACAACAGACAATGCGATGACAGACATCCCACACCATCAGGGAAAAGGGCACAGTCCAATCACTCTGCTACTATAGCACAGAGCCTCCTGGCCTGGCTGGAGTGCAAGGCAGGAATAAATCCAGGAATAGTGCTGGAAACAAACAGGATTTGGAAAGCAGGATCACATCTGAGCCCCCAGTCTGTACTATTTCATTCCAGAGCAGTTAGCATCATGTTTGCTTATATTCAATCCTTTGCTTTGCCTCATTTAAGCTGACTTCATTTTTACACAGAAAAGCTCAATTTTTATGTATTTTTTTAATCCCTCCCACAGTATTATGCTACTTTTTTTACAACTTGTGTTCAAGAGCAGCTTCCCATATCTGTGCATTTTTTTGTTGAGGACAGAGGTTTCAAACACATCTGTCAAGTTAAATGGAAAGAGGAAAGAGCTAAGCTCTAGTGTCTTGGGATAGGAAAACACTGACAGTGTTTGCACACTGCAGCTGAAAACAATATACTGATGAAGCATCAAGGGGTGTTTCTATCAGCAGAGGGGAGCAGAAGTAGGGCTGAGACAGAAGGAAAGGAATTGATTTGGAACTTGAAGAGCCACCTCTGTTTCATCTCATTTTTCACAGCTATAAATTAGATCTTCATAACTGATTTGGGGGGCTGTTTTAAAAGCTTCTAACAGGGTCTGCACAGCTTGCAGGCTTATGCATGTTATGCATGCACAAAGAGTCACCACCATCATTAAGCCCACAACATCCTTAGAGGTATCATCAGAAATTAGGCTGGGGAAAAAAGGGTATTTGACTATATTTTTCTTTCTGAAATATCAACACATGCAGAGCTGGCCTGCAATTTAAACGAAACCAAGGGAGTGCTTCCTCTTAAAATGCATTGATACTGCTTGAGTGAAAAGTTTGCTGCTGATGGGGTTTTATGTTCATCTAAGCTGAGCCAAGTGAGCTCAAGACAATCTAGCAATTCTGTCATTTACCATGCTGCAGTAAAATAAGGCTTTTTGCTTCTTCCTAATTATATTCTCAGACTGCACAACAGACTTATCTATTCCCACTACCCTATAAATGACAATGCTGTTGTAATATTTAGTAATGTATTTCCAAATGTTGAAAAAACAAGCAAACAATGAACAGGAACAGCAAACACATGGCTACTGTCCATGCTTCCACAAACACTTGAGCCAAGTGTACTTACACAGCAGCATAAATCAAACAGGCACAATCCAATTTAAACACAAGTCCTGCAAGGCTTTTTCATTAATACATGGTTTATGCTTTTGTCATCTTTTGACTAATTTTATTACATAATACTGAGAGATTTACTATATTACATTACAGCTCGGCTAGTCAATTTCAGAATTGAAAAAGTTAATTCTGTTTCTCTGTTTCAGAAGCTAGCGAGTATATTATGTCATGCTGGTTTTCAATCAGTACATTTTTCTGAAATTCTTCTTTTGTTCTCTCTTCCTGTTTCACATTAAGAAATACACCTCCTATGTACTACTTCTGTTTTAAAAAGCATACCAGTAAATGCTTCCATCTTTGTACATGCTGCCTCTCAAAAAAATCAGATCTTTAAATGTTTTCATTTCTATTTTGCTCCATCCTACTTTTTCAGGGCCTCTGGTCAAGCAGTAATAGCTCAGCAGCTCAGCACTGACCTCACTGAAGAAAAGATAAAGGCCACACTGCCTTCATACTTCCCTTACTTGAAACAGCACAAATAATGCCACTTAAATTGGAGAGATACATTTACAGTCCATTTTTGAAGATGGGAACATAATTTTGGTAAGCTGTTATTAGCTTTTTGTCTTTTTTTACTGTCTTCCTTAAACAGCTGCTACTGAACACCATCAGAGGCAAGATGATGCTCTGCCCTGAGATGGCTGCACTTGGGAATGACTCACGACAGAGCAGCACCACAAGGAATAAACCCACCTGAACATTGTGTACACTTATCTCCATTTCCCTATTTAACTGGGATTCTTTTTTGTTTTATTCTTATGTATTTTATTCAAATTTCTTAGTTCCTCAGCACCAATACACAAGAGGACCCAGCCAGAGTACAGAAAATTGTCCACAGCAAAGGCTCCTGTGCCTACATCATCACACTAGTACTGGTTAGAAATTCCAATTTAATGCCCCAGCTGCTAATGAAAGAAGAGGTTTTGGCCCTGAAGACTCTGTAATGCACAGAAAAACAGAAAAAAATCTAACTACAGGAACCACTATTACAGTGTGCTGCACATACAGCATGACACAGGTCAAAAAAAAAATGGAAGGCAAGTTACTGGAAAAACACCTTTCACAACACACAGCAGATAATATACTTATTATTAGAGATTTTCTAGCCTTTTTATTTGCAACTCATTTGAAAAGGACTGCTCAGGGAGTGCTGCTGGTTCCACATTAATTACTTCCAGATTGTGTTGGATTTTCCCACACACAGAAACAAGTGGCATGCTGAATTTGGTCATGTCAAGGCGTTTCTGTCAGCTGCTTCATAAGCACTTCAGGAAAAAAACTCATCTGGATGCAATTGTGACTTTACTGCAAAGTTTTGTTGGTTTTTTGTGTTTTTTTTAAACTCCAGACCACAAAAATCATGTTTCCCATTCAATTCCCATTGAAATAAACAGGATGGTTTCCACAGACTTTGATGACTTCTGGATGAGGTTTCATAAAAAGATGAAAAATAAATCTCTTCATCTACTAGGGAGAGAGGTTAATCTCTTATTCTTAAAGCTTGCACATCAAAGAACTCCCGCGTTGCATAGGATTGCTGCACACTAAGTCAATAAATGGCTCTATCACAGTCATAGTTTGAAATGAAGAATACTTACATAAAACACACCTCCAAAACTAAGGTATTGGATTCAGAAATACTGAGCTCTTCACTATGAAGTAGCATGTTATCAATTCAAAGAGATTAAACTTTAAGTTAGGAAAAAATACAAGGCCACTAATTTCATTAATAGATTTTCTTTTCATCTCCCTCCAACTAACGTATAGCAAACCTCACCTGAATGGTGTGTACTTTTATACCTTCAGTAGATCAGAGCATAGTGAGACATACACATATTTTCTCTCCAGTAGACATAGTTGAAGGCAAAAACTATTTCAACACCACTAGGAATGGGGGAATACTTTAAACCCTTTCCCAAGATGAGAGCTACAGGCACCACACACAGAGGAATGTTTTCAGCACAGTCCTCCTCAGTAGATAGTACTACCAAGAAGCACTTGGAAAGAAAATATTTGTTTGCCTGAAAGCCCTTTACAGAAACCTCAATTCCAAAATCAGACTCAGGTGGTGCCACAAGCGGCAGAGCACAAGTTTGCAGCAGCCAGCCCCAGTAAGCTCACGAACAGAGACCACAGCATGCACATATTAAATAATAATTTCTTCCTTACTCAACTATCTACAACCAACAAAGTGAGAAAATGGTGGGTTGCTGACTAAGGGTCTCAATAATCTACAGCATTCACAGCTTTGCTTTTGCCCTGAAACATTTGAAGCTGCTTCTGTTTTTCTGTACAGCCATGATTATAGGAAAGCAGCTGCCTTAATGAACCACAGAAAGCTGGAAAAGAGAGGCTGGGGATGCGACCTTGTTCTCTGCCTTCTAAGAAGTTTCTTAGGCATTGTTTTTCCTCCTTGTCACATACTCAGTCTCTTAAGCAAACACACTATAACACAATGAATCACTTATAATGAAATATATAACACTGCATTCTATCTTTTGCTAGAACTGTGCTGGCAGTGTTGATTTCAACTTTACGTTAAAAATAAAGACTAAGTTCAAACAAAACATTCTTAGCAAAGAAATTTTTCTTTGAAGTTCAGCAATGGGCCAATTCCCAGCATATTCTGATGCTGAAATACAAACTGCTGGCATTCTTCTCTGGTGTGTGAGCAATGATGCCATTGTTCCATTCCAAATATCACAATGAATGTTTAGCATATGCTGAATAATCCTATACATAATTGCTCACTATTATGTGGCTTGTTCAAACCAGGCCATAGTTAGCAGTGACTGAAAGTTATCAGATTATGGAAAATTAGACAGTGGTTTCAGTCCTTGACAATAATTATCTTTCTTTTCACTGTAAAAACTTGTAGATTGGCACCTGAAATTGCTCCTCCCTACCTCCTCTTCCAACTCTGTGAAATATGAAAAGCACTTTTGCATGCTGTAAACTCCAGCTAGAGCCTTCAAACAGACATGTAGCAGCAGAAGAAAGACCAGTTAGACTTGCACAGACTGCACTGCAGGCTGGGAGGCCAGCAGGGAAAGAAGAGCTCTATTTATAAATTCATATAAGCTGCACTAAGATTAATAGTGAAAAAGTCCACCCTTAAGCACCAGCAATTATTTAACCATCTTCAATAGCCAATTTATTGGGTATGCTTTAATTTGTGGAAGCCAAGGCAATTGTCCATTATGTCATAATCTGGAAATAATTGTAGAGATTACAGTGTATTGAAATGGATTTTTTTCTGATGGTTGGCAAGATTAATTATGCATTTACAGTATTAAGTAATTTTCTACCTGTATTTCCCTAAGACCATTTCAGCTGTGGGTGGGTTTTTTTCCAGTGGACAAAAGAGTCACACAAGTACAATAATGCTGGATGTGCCAACACCATAGACAAATTTGGCAGAAACCATATGTTTTAATAGATAGTCAATTAAAAGTCATTAAAACAACAGATTTTAAGATTGGGAAATGAGAAATTGCAAAATTGTTCAATAACCAAGGAAAGCATCAGTGTAAAGAAAACCTTTAATACATGCAGCCACAATAGGTTTTATTTGATTGCTTCTCTGCTGGCAGCATTGTAATAACATTGATGATGTTCAGTATTACATCAGTTTTTTTCCCACCTGTGTCTTGTATCTAAAAGAAAACACAAGAAACTGCAGAGGAGGAAAACACATTCCACTGAAACCAAGAGAAGTGTATGTCTGAACTAATGAAAACAGTATTTCACTCTGAGCTGAAGTGATTTGCCCCAAGTGGCACAAGCAGAGTTGCTGGTTGCAATCCACTCCCTCAACTCTTCTTCTCCTAAGTCACTCCACCAGATCACTCACTCACCTGCCTGTCTCTGTACAGAACAAGACATATGTTACAGTACACACCAGCTCTGCTCCACTAGCAGTCATCAGTCCCCCTCTGGAATTAGTCCAATACTCCATGTAACTAGGAAATTACCTCACATTTCACATTTCAGGTGCAGAACAGGAAATCAATACACACTGCAAAATGTGCAGAAAATCCTTCAACCTATGTTTCTCAAACTGAGAATTCCTTCACAGATTTCTGAAGAATTAAAATCTTCAGTTTTCTCCCAAGCACTGCCATAGCCAACCAGAGCATCACTACAGCTTCAGCAGAGTAAGAATCAGCTCCCCCAAATGCCACATGGGAAATGGATTGACAATGCCACACAAATCCTGTCCTTTTCCTACTCCAATGTGCCCCCAACAGTTTTCACTGCATTTGTCTCCAAAGAACACACATTTTGCTATGACTCAGTTATTTTACTTTTTAGTGCTTATCCATAACACCAAATTCTGTTAGTGTTTCTCTCTAGATAAGCAGCTCCAGTAAACACAAGGAATTACTGATGGCAGAAAGCAAGCAGAACTTGCCCCAGTTTCCTTAACAGGCTAGATTGAAAATCTGTCCAATTAATCCTCTTAAAAAGAAGAAAAAAAAAAAAAAAAAAAAAAAAAAAGGCCTACTAATGCACTTAAAGTTATAGCTTCAGCAATGAAAACCTCATGGCCAAATGCTGCCAAAGATGCTTTAAGGAACAGTACTGGAGGGCTGGGCTTATACCACTTACTTTTTGTCAATGTGGGGAGGCCATTTACTTATAGGCGGTGTGGGGGCTGTTTGGTGTTTCTTTTTTTAAGAACACTTGTGAATATTAATAGCTATATACCTTCAAGATAAATAAAAACCTGTTGGGAAAACTCACACCAAAGGTCTAAACTTACTGTTAAAGAATGCAACTCACTGCTAAGCATCAATTTATCTTTTAAGTTAAATGAACACCAGACAGAAATTGTGCAACAGAGAAATTGCACAAAACCACAATAACCATCATCTCAAATAATTCATTCCCTGCATGGGATGTAGTAGAGTGTCCAAACATCCTCGCTGACTTTTCTCACATAACAGAAGATTTTGTTTTCTGTCAGCGAGCAGAAGCTACATAACAATTATCCTCTATTCCCTATAGCATTTGTTATCCAAATTCTCTGATCTCAGGGGCTGCCTGACAGTCGATTCCAAAAGTGTTTAGTCTTGGCCTTTAAAAAAAACCAGATAGAGTAGTAAATTAATAGGAAAATCTTACATAGAATGTAAGAAATCCTGCACATTCATGTAGAACATCAACTGAGCTGAGAAAAACCAACTAGAAGAGACAGTCAAGGAAACAATAAAAGCTGGCAAGCTGCTCCTCGACTCCAGCTGCCCCTCGGTGACTTGAGAGTGTTTTCATCTTTTCTCAAGACAGCACCAGTTACACATGACTGCTTTTGAGTGCCAGCCTCATTAAAGTCTACACTGGTACCAGCTCCTATAGCCAATGCAAAATTAATATTCAAATTTCAACTGAGAAGACTGTCACAGTTGCTCCACCAGAGCTTGCATACAAGGAAAACAAGTGTTATAGAACAGGAAAATCACATTAACTGTGTTCTCAAATTGCCGCTCTGAGCATTGCATACTAATGGATTAATATTTGTTTTTAAAATAAGCATCTGCTACTGGAAGAGAATAGAAAATCAGATGTAACCCAAAGCACCACAACAGTTTAGGGAAAGGAAGGCTGCAGGTCACTGTCATCTGCCTCTCCAGTGTAAGGGAACAAGGACACGCAAGCTGAACTAAGTTAAGGCAAGACCAAAGGACAGACTGGACAGAAACAGAGCTTGGAAACTATTTCAGAGCCAAACTTCTGTGCAAGTTTTTAAAATATAGATTAAAGACAACTCTAGATTTCATAGAGCCAACTGATTCTGAGTGTACAGGGAGAAAAGAAAGATTTTCTTTTTACCACCAAAAAAAGATACTTGACTACCTGAAATCAGGAAGGGCCTGACACTGGGTCTGAGACAATTGGGGGCTCATTTCTATTTTAGGGACCTCCCATTCTCCCTCTTCCTTCACCTCCTTGGGCTTGCTTTTCCTCTAGCCCAGCAGGGAAAGCAGCAAATGTGCACAGAGATTACATGACTGTAAGATGGTAAAAAGCTGCTAAGCTAACTGATGGCAAATCTGACCTTCCTAAAACACTTGACAAGACTTTAGGAAGATAAATATTATTTTTTCAAGGAGCAGAATTCTCATGGATATCCCATTAAACTTCAAAAATAGCAAACCATGACAGGGTGCAGCCTGCACATGGCCAGCAGGAGAGGGATGGGCGCTACAAGATCAATGACAGAGAAATTCAGAGGGAATAGGTACATACAAAATCTAAACCAATTTCTTTATTTTTTAATATGATGAATGTTCTCAAGTTCTCCAAGTAAAAAACATTTAAAGATCACTATAATTCATTCTTCCTAATGTTTCCCTTAACTGCATTATTACTTTTTGTGTCAAGACACGTCTCAGTACTGCTTCCACACCTGACACCACCTCCATCATGAAACAAAGTTCACAGCCTACACGAGAAGATAAAAACAATCTTATTTCTACTTGAGATGATTCTGTTCTACATTGCATTTATTTCAGAAACCTCATTTTTTAACCATGTTAAATTACATAAGCAATAAAATGGCTTGCGCAGAGCAGTGCTAAATTCCTCCTCACCACCTGTCTTAACTTTGGGACAGGACTGTAAGTCAGCAGTGGTCCAAATAAAAATGACCTGTTACAGTTCTACTACAATACAAAGGTTTAAAGCTTTTATTTATTTAGTAAGTCATTTATAACTAAATAGAACAAGAGATAGCTAATTTGATTGATTCACATATACCAGTGTGCATTATTCAAAACAGTAATATTTTATCTGAAAACAGATTTTAAATTACAGTCCAAAATTCTAAGCTAAATACTAAAATTTGCTCCATCTCCCCCTTATAAGAAATACAATTCACTTGCTGTTTCAATTGTATTTTAACAATATTATTCTTCGTTAGCAAGCCCAGAAGCAATTTTTCACTTAAAGCAGCATACTGAGAATTTACCTGACACCCTTAAAAAAAATTGTTGCAATTTAATAAATTCTATTATTGATAAAGTTTTTTTAATGACTAGCCACTAGGTCAGCAACCCACTACCACAGATTCCACTATTCTCCCCGAGTGCCACTGCAGAGATGGAGAACAGTAATGGAAATTTTAACTCCATGGCTGCAGTCCAATCACTGTATTCTGGATCAATTCTATTTTTCTTAGGGACAATTTTGTGTAAAAATCCAGCAACAGAAAAGCCAGACCCATAATTATGCTCTCCAAGGGAAGGAATGCTCTGTAACAGAGACAGATGGCTTCAGCTCGCATGCTGCACTCCCCCTTTTGCAAAAGTTCTGCTGCAATCTTATTGTAAGGGCTTTGTAACTTGCTTCTTTGCATCTGTCGTCATATTTCGTGAGCTATGTGCCTTCTGAATAGGAAAAAAAAATATTTTGTTTTTGAGATAGCAAGCAGATTTCACTAATTTATCATTATTCCCTGAATGGGGATACAGCTATTTTTCACTAAGAAAAATTCAAAATGCAACATTATTCTATTTCTCTGTTGTCAATAAAAGCAAAATGGAGCATTTTTAAAAAATGGAATAATGCTTCTGGATCAATAAAAACCATGAACACATAGGTTAACTACCTTCAAAATGTGTTAGGTGGCCTTCTGTCTCTGAATACACAACTGTGTCCACAGCTAATTGGAATAACTTGGTCTTATCTAAGTAAAACAACCTTTTACCACTGTATAAGAGCTGCAAGACCCAAGGTGAACATTGTGTTAGCATTTCTGTAATGCTCCTGTCATGTATCTCACCTTTATTTGCTTTAAAACAATCACAGTTTATTTTGCACATGCACTCTTGTAAGGGTCGGTCTCAAGATTGCCTGAATTGCCTCACAATCATTGTCAGAGACTGAGAGACTCCCGGGACCCCACTTCCCACTGTGCACAGGAGTTCTGGCCTGGCTAAGGTGGATGCTTGCCAAAAGACTGTGTAGAGGCGTGTGTGCTGTATTGTCACAGTACAATGCATTCAGGCAGGTACGGGGCAGGAACAGCCATACTTTCTGCACCTGATTCTTGAAGCCACAGTCCTCTGAACACAATAGTCCATAAATCTCTCCACCTTTTGGCCAGAGGCCACTCGCCTTGAAACAGACTATAAAATTATTACCCTCTGAAGAGACCCTTTAAGAACTCTTTCTCCCCAACAGATGAAGACATCAACAGATGATGCGAGGATGATGTCCTGTCTGCTGGTAGCTATCTCTCTTTCTCTCTCTCTCCCCCTCTCCCTTCTCTGCTCCGTTACCTTTATCTCTCTCTCTTACCACTACCCCAAAACTGAGTTATTAGCCCTCAATAAACTGCTTTGCTGCTTGCTGCTGAACAAAATCTTAGTCTCTTGCTGTTGTCTTTTGTACCCTGTGGTCAAACGAACCATCACAACCCCTGCTCAGGTTGTGCAGACCGTGACAACTCTATTTATGCCATTTGCCTCCCTGTGCCCATAAGTCAGTTTTAATTTGCATTAACAACTGAAGGATTGTCTTCTCCTTTTTCCCAAATTTATGTGCTACTTTTCATGATGCTGAAACACAGAGTATTTTGAAGTATGAAATATTCTGTTGGAGGGAGTTCAGAGGAGGTCACAAATATGGTCAGAGGGCTGGAGTACCAATCCTCAAGACAGCTGGAGTTGCTCAGTCTGGAGAAGAGGAGGTAGCACAGAGACTTCAGAGCATCTTCCATATCTTAAAGGGGCTAAAAGAGCTTGAGAGGGACTTTTTAAAAGGGCAGGGAGTGAGATAAAACAAGAGAAAATGGCTTAAACAGCCAGGGGAAAGGGTTAGATTAGACACAGGAAAGAAGTTTCTCCCTATGAGGGTGATCAGGCACTGGCTGCCCAGAGAAGTTGTGGACATCCCATCCCTGCAAGCATTCCAGGTCAGCTGACAGGCTCTGAGCAGCCGGCTCTAGTGGGAGGTGTCCCTGCTCATGGCAGATGCCCTTTAATGTCTCTTCCAACCCAAACCATTCTATGGTTCTGTGACTATAAACACTATCACATCTCACCTCCCATCATGTCTCAAGCTCCCCAAAGTTCCAGTTTTGACACAAACATTTTGTGGCCAGGAGAGGTGCAGAAAACCCTCTGGGAGTAACACCAGGCAAGAACCAGCATGGTGCAACAGGAGTGACTCACACAAGTTGCAGCAGGACCTCACCTCTCCAGCCAAGTAGAGCAAACAGAAGAGAGACGGTGGTGCATTTGTAAATGGAAGTGATACTCAGATATATTAAAAATGTTAAACATAGAATGATGGAAATGCAATGGAAATACATCCTTAAGAAGTGTTCAAGTAAAAACTTAATTTATTGCAAATAAAGAAGAACATTTTGATTTTATGGCAAGTCCCACAATAACTAGGTATTAAGGTTACCCACAGTACACAGCAACATTCATGTTTTGTCAGTATTTCAGCTAGCAGGGAAAAAAATTGAACAAAGGTTGCTAAATCACCTGAGTGTCTTTCTCTCTGCACATATCTATCCATCTATATAAAAATTTGGCGCATCATATGAAGTTGCCAGTAAAGCTGAAGTCCCACTTTGACAATTTTATTTTTAATCTCTTTCCACATTACTCTCTTAAATTGAATAGAGGACACGTCAACTACCAGGCTTAATTTCTGTTCTCATTAGCTTCTACATTATGCAGATGTCAGGTCAGAAAGAACCCTATCAGATAACCAAAAATTAGTAATAATTAACCAATAGCAGTGCAGTTTGCCTGAAGAGACCTATTCTTTCCAAGTGGTAAATTATTTTTTAATTATTCCACTGAGATGGAGACGTCTAATTGCAAATACTCTAAGCAAGGAAAAAATATACACTGGGGGAATCCCAGATTATTAGCAACTGTGCAACTTTCTACTTAGGTTTTGTAAGTAATAATAGACTTTTTCCAGTCAAAAAAAGTATTTCTAGAAGTCTTCTTCCTTGATGCAGATAAATCTGAATTTGAAGTACACAAGGATAATGGAATTGTTAATTCATTTTTTGATGTCCAAACATGATATTTTTAGGTCAAGAATTGACTGAAGTCAGACCCATTTTGAATGGTCAGATATAAGAAAATGAAATGGGTTTTGAGCAGCAAACATTCTATTAGCTTAAAATTAGATGATGTCAATATATACCTATTTATTTGGCACTTGAGAGGCACTTCATTTTTCCAATACAATTTTAAAGACCTAGAATTATTCCTGAGCCCTCTATCCCATCTTCTCCTTACAGGGAGGGAAGAAGAGATGTAATTTAATTAATGTAATTACCTGGTAACTTTGAGATTTTTCCACTACCCATAACCACCCAATTGAACAGCTTCTCACGTAACAAAAGAAAGGAACTAAAGAAGTCCTAAAATCACCACTGATCTCCACCAGGACCAGAGTAACCAGGGTTTTGTAACCGCATGTTTCTGGGCACTGTTGAGCATGGCAGCTTCAATTATCCACATTGTTCTGCATTCAGTGGGCAGCAGAGCACAGTTAAGCTTAAGCTGTCCCCTGCCATCCCAAAGGGACAACACAGAGGGAAGAAGAGCTCTGACACTTTTTTTTTCTGGTTCAACCACTGAACTCAGCATCGTCCCCCATGTCCTAACAGTCCTTCAGCTTCACCTTGATCTTCCCCATTTCTGTCTCCTAAATAAACCCAGCTGCTTTCTGAGGGATCAGGCCATAACTGTCCCTCAAACTGAGCAAAATTAGAAGTATATATCAATGTTCTGAGCATCCTTTTAAGATGCTGCATGTAATTAGATGATCTTTAATATTTTCTTGCCCCTTTGGGAATAACACACTCAGCTGGCCCAAGCCAGCAGTAACATTACACCCTCAGCACATCTATTTCTGAGACCCTGCATCAAGCATTTAATAAAATGTTGGCTATAAAATCCTAATGGCTAATTTGTCACTTGCAGATTTCATAACAAGCATTATCATCGTCTCCCAGGATCATAATAAGCAAGGTCTGTACTAATGTGGTTCAGCCACAAATATTTCTTTTAATATGGCTCAGGCACACATTTTCTACCTAATCAGCCATATGTCACTCACTGGAGACTTCCCTCAAAGTTTGGGGGGTAGAGGAGAATATTGTACATTATAGGTAGAAAACCACAAAATCCTTTCTCATGGCTGCACTTTGATTTTTTTAAACTAATGTCTTTGCTGCTGAAAGCTGGCAGCACTACTAGGTGCAGAAGGTGCACAGATTTCTGCTCTGTGGGTGCAAAATATAGTTTATAGGCCAAGTGAAATCCATAGTCAGCATCCAGTGAACTGCTGGCCTTGCAAACAGTCGTACTGCAGGAAGGAAAAGTCAAGTTGTCTCCCGAGAGAGAGCCTTTGGGTGAGGCAGATTGTACAATAAATGTGCACAGGTTAACAGCCTTAATTTTGGTTTCCAGAGAGTTTGAAGAGACATGAGTTTGTGAAAGAATGCCAGTAAGACATAGAAAGCTTTTGAGACTACATTTTTACCACCCTCACCCATGTTATTTTAAATTTTCCACACAAACCCAGACAGAAATAACTGTCAGTAAATCCCTTGTCCCAAAGAATTTGGGGCTCATCTCTAAATCTGTAGACAACAGTATCAAAGCTCAGCTACTTTTGAGGTTGCAAATAAGCAGGGCAGTACAACTGCTACACCCACTTGGCAACTTTGGCACCCAAAAGCTATTGTAACAAAAAACAACTCAAGACAAAGTTTTCAGTGAGGGGAAATAATCAGCAATTACCCTTTGCAGATTTTCTTAATGACCACTGGAATATGCAGATCTTTACTTCTCCTAATTTGCTCAATGCTCCCCTACCCTTGATTTTCAAACCTTTGTACAGAACAGAAGCAAGGCCACTGCAAAGCAGCCATCACAGAGCAAAACACCTCCCACACCAATAATCTCGTTTTGGTCCAACACTGTGAGAGTGACATTTAGATCCAGGTCACCTCACCAACCTCCCCCCCCACTGTCCCTGGACTGCTTCTTTTCCTCATTAGGTTACTAGAGAAGGGAGAAAAAAATATCTATCAAGAGCCACATCTCTCATCTGACCTAAAACCACAAGCTGAAACATCTGTAATTAATTGGCTATTCGGTGTATTCAGTGCATTGTCCAACACAGAAGCAGAAGGCAACATGTTAATTGCCAAGGTCCTTTCAGCTCTAATTTGTCCAGTTCCTGTGGTTCAAAAGATCCCTGAAGTCAGAGATAGGTTTTTTTTAATTGTCATTACAGTTATTTGAGTTCAAATGTTGCCCCCAGAAAGCCTATAGAAGAAAATCTGATTTTATCTGCATCTGATTTTTCCTCTTTTATATAGGATTTAATGCAGCTCATAATTAGGCACTGCTACCTGAGGGAAAATTAATGAAATAAGAACAGGCCTCCAGATGAAGATTCTAAAGCATGTGTCAGTGACACAAAGGTTTTTTGCCATGTTAGCATATTTAATTGAGAGAAGAATGGCAGAAATTGGCTAGAAACACAGATGACCTCTTGTTCTGTGTCAATGCACCAGTATCTTGTAATCAGACATTGATACACTGAATGTGTCGCTGTGCTTTTTTCTCCCCTTTCCCAAATACAAATCAGTAGACTGTGGGTTTGTGGCTGTTATTTCTATTGCTACCTGCTGTCCTTTCAAAATGTATAATTTTCATTGAACACAAACTCTTCTGTCCAGGTACAAGTTTAAAACATGCAGGTAAAGTGCCAAAGTCAAGGAGACCATTTCAGAATAGGAAAGGCTGTATTTGTATTTATAAAGAATATTATGTATTTGCTATATAAAAAACAGAGTAATTCCCTCCAAATTTTCAAAAAATAAATAGAAAGTAATCAGAAAAATACATTTATTTTCCCTAGCATTTTAAGATTTAAATAAAAACTAAAATCCTTTTGACAGAGTTTAAAATTATGTTAATTTATTGAACTCTTTAGTCAGCACTACAGTTATCCTTTGAATTCACCAATTCTATAAAGAAGCACTTCTCAGACTGATTTGGACAAAAATACACATTACAGTATTGTTGCTCCAGTAAATGCAACAGAATGGATTATTTTTTCTGAACACAGTCACTACTGATCTGCAATTGCAAAGCTGCCTTTAAGGCTGCCACTTCACCAAAAAGAAAATGGCTAAACACACAATTATATTAATAAGAATAAAATACTCCTATGCAAATACATGCAGCAGTCTGAATTTGACAGAGAAGGGATCAAGTCTCAGACAAGTTTTGTAATTTCCTATTAGATTTATATCACTTTTATTGCTGCTGCGACAACAGATGCCTTTCCCATTCGGAACTATAACTAGAAATAGTTATTTACAACAATAATTATAATTTCATCAATTAGTTTTCATATTTCCCAGTGCTGTCACCCTATTTTGTTTTCTCAGTTAACTACTGAAATAGAAAACTGAGTTGAGGAAGACAAGAAAGTTTCCATTCTCATCTCTTGCTGTCTCAATATATTAAGTTTTTTCAGTGCTCAGTCCTTTAACATAGCTGTGTTTCCCAATCATGTTAACAGCACCCTGAAAACAAACCACCTTTCAAAAGCTTAAGAGCTGAGCAAAGAAAGATTTCTCAGAAAAGAATAAGTCAACCTCCAAAGGAATACAGTAAGATACAGCTCTTTTCTCAGGATAACAAAGCGGCTGAAAGACGGGCTGGAGACTGAAATAGGGAGAATGTGTTCAGTTCCAAGGCCAAAGAAATACCACTGATGAAACCCCCACGGGTGTAAAGCCGTGGTGTTCATCACCAGGACCTGGGGAGAGATAAAACAGGGATGTGCTGAAGTTCAGTTTCCAGCACACAGCACTTCCCACTGCAAAGGTCAAGGATCAGCTGAGACCCTCCAGGTTAAGCCTCTGCGTTCAGACAGTCTCTGAGCTGCCCATCAGAGGAGGCTGAAAGCACACCAGGAGAATTTATTACTGCATGTTCAGTGCTCAGATGCCACTGCACCAACCCTGGACAGGTCTGGAAAACCCTTCCCACATCCTTATTGAAAACTAGAACACTAAACAAGGGAAACACTGGAGCTCAAGGTAAGGACTTGCCACCAGGGTCAGTGGACAACTGAAATCAAGGCTGGGAGAATGAATCTGCTCACCAGAACACAACAATCAAGGAACAACTTCTATGTGAACCTCTTAATTTCTTTTACACCTTCCCATATCATTTGACTTCTGTCTAAACAGTCAATTATTCTAGTTTATAGTATAATAAAACCTGCCTTTTTCCTCCTGTTTCAAAGCCTTCTAACATTCCTTGAAGTCATTGCAGATCCACCTTAAACTCTGTCTGCAGCAGGACCCTAAAACTACATCTAAAAACCATCATGCCCACAGCTTTTTTGAAAAACAAAAAGAAACAAAAAAAATCCACAAACAACAAAAGATGGACATTAATGGTAAGCTCTAGACGTATCTAAACTTCCCTTTAATAGGTTTTTCAGAAAAATAATGTTAGTACAGTTTCTGCCTCCTGCAACCTCATCTGTCTCTCATGTCACTGTCTCCAGAAATGAGTGGCTGATTTTCATGAATTAATCTTTATGATGAAACACCAAAAGGAGAGTAAAAAAATGAAAAAAAAAACCAAAAAACTTTAAAACTTGATTACTCAGTGATGAATACATGAAATTTATCTGTGTCTATGAGTAATTTATACCTTGTCTTAGAACAAGGGATTAATAAAAAATAGCGGGCTTTTTCTCTTGAAGTTTTTGTTACACTTTCATGCAAAATAATCTAGACCTTATATTTGTATCCACTACGCAAAATAAGTCTTTGTGGAAAAGTGTATCACATTTTCCTATGCCAAGCATGTTTGGAAAAAGCTTCAACTGCTAAGGATCTCTATTTGGGGCATAAGTGACAACTTCTTAAAAAGTCCACAGTTGCAGAGGTTCCTGGAGAGGCTGGATTCAGTTTCTGTTCTTCCACACTTTTCTTGGGAAGACATTGGAGAAGGATTGGATTTCTATGTGAGTTGCTAGCAGAGCTCCTGAGTAAGACTGGAGGGAAGTAAGGTGGAGCAGCAAGGAGCCAGAGCAGAACAAGAGGATTTGGAACTAGAAAATCGAAAGCACTATCGATACGCATGAGAGAATGTAAGTGCATCCAAGACTGGTGAACAGTGAAAGGAGCACAGGTGATAGAAAGAGGTTTAGCGAACACATATTCTGGGAAAGCTGCAGAATGTGAAATATAAATTGCCAGATTATTAGGAAACAGAGATGAAACTTTGATTACAATAACTGGGAAGGCAGGAGAATTGAACCAGTCACTGACTGAGAAAAAGACCGTGAAGGAGAAATAAGCACACAGCAAGAGAGAGGAAGTAGAGACAAATAGAAGATGGTTTAAGACAGAAAAAGAACACAAAAACAAGGGTTGGAAACAAAATTTAGAAATATGCTTGTTAATCTTCTTAAATAAAACATGGTAAAAAGTATACTGTGCTACAACAATAGCTCTGAAAACCAAAGTCGTGGCTACAAAACACTGCTAGAAGTTGAGAAGAGACTTGGGTGACACATGAGCCTCGCTCAGAGCAGCCAAAAGCCCTGCACCAGGTAGTGGGATATAACGGACATAAAATCAACACACACACACACACAAAAAGGGAGTCATCTTACAAGACAAGGACAAACCCATGCAATTGTCAAAAAAAAACTAGTTGTGAGAGGGATGTTTCTGTGCTTCAGAAACAGAACTAAACACTTCAACCCCAGCTGGGGAACTGGTGTCAATCAGAGACACATTCACACAGGTTGTCTGCCTTCAGCAGATGGTGGGGAGATGTCCATAAAAGCTTCCTAGCTTTTCCTGTGCACAGAGTAACCCAGTGATATTGGAGGAATGCAATGTTTGCATGGCAAAGTTGGGCTGGGGAAAATAAGAGACATTGGATGGTTTAATGTCTTTAATTTTAGGGTTTGGTTTCTTCTTTTTCAAGAACTCTAGTGCCACAGAAGAGTTTTTTTAAGAATAACTCAGGAAACACAAACACACGAGTGGCTCAACCTCACTCGTACATTGTTTTCATCATCTGAAATCTCTTGAGAACTTTCACTGAAAGCATTTTTTAATTCTTTACAAATCCATAAAGTACAGTTCTACAATGACATTTATTCTCTTAGGTGAAAAAGGTTTGGTCTGACTCATGCTTATTTCCCAGCAAATCCTCACTGCAAATGCTGCTCAAGTACTGTACCTTACACAGCAAGCTACAATTGAAAAACTATACAGCTGAAAACACACACTTGTGTGTTCACATCAGCAGGAGACTGGGAAGGCTGGGACTCTCCAGACTGGAAATGGAAAGGTTAAAGTGAGCAGAAATCCAGGTTTATAAAGCAGCACTCTCTCTGGAGAAGCTGAAAAAAACATGAAACTGAAAGGTATTTAAATAAAGTCCATTTAAAACAGTTAAAATAATTTCTCACCCAGTGAGCAGAGGACCCTGTGAGCTTCCTGGCAGCAGAGGCAGCCTGCAGCATCAGCTCAGAGATGGTCTCAGCCACCTTTGGGCAATCATCTTTCTTGACTTGCCAAAAACCAGAACTACTGATGAATTCAAGGTAAGGAGCCCTCCCTGGGATGGTGTAGGGTGACACAAAGCCATCAGAGGTGAGGTTTGATCCCACCTTGCCAGTCCAGAGCTCGTCACCTATCCCCAGCCCAGGCACACAGCCCTGCCAGAGCCATATGTCCCACCGTATGTCAGAGAAGCGCTGGCACAGGGATGGACGACTCGCCTTCCTGCTGCTGCATCGCCTTCCTGCTGCTGCACTCAAGCCTTCTGGATCAATGCTCTTGCACTGATCAATCAGGAATACCAGGATTTAGGCTTCAATTCCCCGTGCAGCAATAGAATTAGATTACTTTGAATTGATGCAGACTTAGATCCCTACCAGCTTTCTGGCTCGTTGCATTTGCATTTCCTAGATGTAGCCTGGTGAACAAAGAAGCCAGGTTAACAGATGGGAAGGAATAAAACTGAAGATCTTGGAGTCATTTCTGCTAAACTGACAAGCAAATTTCTATTAACTAGGTATTATACACATCACACACAGCCAACAAATGAAGTGATTGGCTCCCTGAGATATCTAACAAAGCTACCCAGAGAAATTAGACATGTCATCTTTGAATGCCCCAGAAGGGGAAATAAAGAGGGGTAAATTCATAAGCTTACTCATATCCACCAATCTTATTCATAACCACCTATTTCACAGCATTACAGACACAAAACCTCAGATTTTTACAGTCTTAGTCCATACTTCTCATAGGCAATAAGTCAGCTTCAGCAGTTACGTAAATCAGTTAATTCATAAAGCCACAAGTTCCCCTAACACATGAACACGTTGCAGCTGTTTTATATTCAGCGGTTTGTGGAATGCTATCAATTCTCTTCCACTTGGTTTCTCCTCCTTGTTCCCTCAGAAGAATAAAGTAATTCTAAAGTAAAAAAGAAAGAAAGAAATCATTCTTAACTATCTTGAGAAATATGTTGGCATGACTGCGAAAGCCAAGTAAGACTGAGGGATACAGGGTCTTGAGATATAAAAATTGCCAAGTTACTGAAAAAACCCAGACATTTTCCTCAGAAACATCTGAGGAAAGATGATTCCATGAAATTTCATGGTATCAGAAAAAACAATCCACTATAGTAAGCTCCAGAAATTTTCCTAAATGGAAACAGAAAACGTCTTACAAACAAATGATGAACATTTGCAGGGAAATGAAAATACTTATGCATGAACAGGAATGTGACCCAGGGTAGTACCCCCTATTCCCTTAGGAATTACAGAACATTTGACAGAAATGAGAAATTCTGATGAATGACAAAATGAATGAAAGACCCTGGAAACCAAGAGGACAGATCACGAACTCGACAACATGAGGACTTTTTAAAATCTCATCTTCCTGCAAAACACACATACACAATCAAGTATTCAGCAGATTTTTAACAAGACTAATTTTGTTACATTTTCAACCATGCTGATTTTTCTTCCAGAAATGACTTGCAGGAGCAGCAACTATGCTCTCAAATGCAGAATTAACAACTGTTAGCAATAACATCATTTTGCTTTTAAGAAGTACAATATGAAAGCCATACTGTTTTTGCATTTTCTAGAACTCAAGCTACTGGCAGTCTTTGAACCTCATCCTCCAAAGTTTCTCCAAGGTAAAAAAGGGAAGATATTGGCCAAGGCACCTCAGAGACAAGAACAGCTGGTTTTCATCATGGTCTTGAGAATGGTTGTATTAAGAGATCAGTCAGGCATAAGCAAAAACCTTCTTTATTTCACTCAGTTTGGAAGCAGATACAGCTCACAAGAGCAGCAGAAATCAATACTAGTCCGAACCGCAATGAGCCTTCACATTCAGAAGTTCAGCAGCAACTGAGGTCAAAAAGAGCAGAGAAAGAGTATTTGAATAGTACAGTGATCCATGAACTCAATTCAAGGCAGTAAATAACATTTGTGCCTGAGTGAGCTATAATACTGTATAAAACAATAACAAATGACTATACTTCTGATTGATAGGAAAGCATTATATCATACCACAGGCAAAATTGTTGCCAACATAATCTTCTTTCCTAGGGACTTTTGTGATCCTTCCTTCTTGCGCTAACTTTCAGCTTGCTAACTTCAGAGGCAGAGATGAAAGCCACTGTATGTTTGTATTGTCTTTAAGTTAGATGTCTGGCAACAAATGGAATTAGTGTGGATTACAGAGACCTGGTTAACACTTTGCTAGTCTTACAAAGCAAGAATCTGCCAGGGCACAGAAACCTCTGACCCAGCCAGCAGCCAGGTGGGAAAATAAAAAATCAAAAATTAAAAGCACAGACAAAGTAAAAGAAGGAAACATATAAAGGTGGCATTTGACGACACAGAGGGAAAGATGTACTCTGACATGGGGAGTATAAAAACATATTTACATGCACGTGTGCACGGACACTCCAGAGAAAAAATCATGGTCCTTTTATACCACCAAGAATATGAGAATTGTTTCCACTCTTGCAGAAATGCATGGACACGGTACTGAGTTCATACTGAAGATAAATGTTCTATATATTACTCCTGGTCAGTGCCCAGTAAAGGGATGAAAAGCAGACAGTGAAAAAAAATATAGCGACACTGTTGTGCAAAATAAAGCACAGAATACCCTCTTGTTTCCTCTTTGTTTGTGACACAATGAAACTGGAAAAAATACTACTCTTCATGCTTGAGGGATCTTTCTCTCAAGCAAATAGAGAACAGGTTCAAACAATTTAGCCTAGATCATTACCAAAAGTTTTGTCACCTAATCAAGATCCAGATTTTACAAAATTTTTATTAAGTTTTCATACAAAGTATCATAAGAATTAATCCATTTCAAGTCTGGCTATCTAAAGCTCATTCCAATCTTAGTGACTATAGAAGCAAAAGGAAAAACCCCAAATAATCCCTGCAATTTCTTCTTCCTCTCAAAAAACAAGCATTTTATATTAACCATTACACCTTGCTTTTACTAATCTCTTGCACACCACTAACTGTTGACTGGCTAGCTTGAAACGTTTATAGAAAAAGCTCACTGTATATTAACAAGCCCTGAAACATTTGAAAACTAAAAGCATACACAAAAACAACTTCTCTGACATGTTTAAGAGTCCAGAATACATCAAATGAGAAAAAACTCCAGGTGCTACTGTGCAGGAGGGTGTAAGAGATAAATTCAGATAAAATTGCGGAGAAAGCTGAAGTATCACAGGTTTCTGGATGTTTTTATAAAAATAATGTTTTAGCTGATAACGGATTTTTCTTCAGTTTCTGGTTGTACCAGAGGTAGTATTTCTTGTGTAAAGATTTGCAAAAGCAGAGCTGCAGGAGCAGTATCACATGAGTCTACTCTGCACACTTGAAGGTAAAAAACTGACTTCGGAAAATGTATTAATTTAGGGTAGTAACAGACACCACAGCACAAATTAGCTACTGCATTTGACAACACTGTCTAAGTGTTAGCAAAACACAGTCCACGCTCTCACAGGAGCAATGAATTACTGGTGATCCTGGTACCCTACAGACAGCACAGGCAACAGGTCTGACTGATCACTACTGACCCAATTCATCAACTCCAAAACAAACTGCCATCATCTCTCGTTAAGAAGTCTAAGAATTGTTTCACATTCCTATCAGAAGAAATTATTATTTATTTTAAAAGACATTGTCACATTTGTAAAAAATGCTGATACTCCAACTAATAATAAATTAGACATGGAACTCAAGCTATATGTGGTAGAAATGGCTACTCCTTTTCAAACAATCCAGTTGTAGTAATATCTATTGTAGTAACAGCAATTAACAAGAAAACATTAATTACAGATTTATGTGCTACCTAAAACATGAATATAAACATGAATATTGACATCATATAAACAATTTTGTGCAAGTTGCTGTTTTAATTAGTCCTTGTGCACTTTGTGTGAAAATGATCATTCCAGTGACTTACTGTTTAAACACTAAGTTTAGAAATTCAGATTGCAGAAGTGATAAAAATCAAACAATTAACTGAGACCATACCAAGCCTGTAATCTCTGGCTATTATCTCTACTGGGGTACATATTTTTTTAATATATGCATGCATATATAAGAATAATTAATTCTGAGAGAAACATTCCATAAGGTGTCATTTCTGTCTTGCAGATTTACTTTTCCTCCAAGAGTCAGATTTTACTCTACTCATCTGCTTGACAGAACTATTTCATGCAAAACTTTAAAACTATTTAAGCACTTGTACTGCAAGTACAACATACCCTATTGCACAATGCATTCAAAATTCTTTTTCTGAATCCATTTCTTTCCAACTTTCCCTCATGTATTTTTCAACTCTAGCAAGGTAATAATTCCATTATTTTCAAAGCACTCATTATTGACTGATGCTTTATGTTAGGCTGCACTTGAACAGCTGCATCATGGCTGGTTTCATAAAGCAGAAGAGTTACAACCTGAAACTGCACGTCCTGGCTTGTTTGCTCCAGCCTTGTAATTTCTTTTCTTGTTTTGAAATCAAGTATCCTAAATTCCAATATTCTTTTGAAGCAGCTTGTTGCTTTTAATGATCATAACCATTTTGAAGCTAAGCTGAATGGTGCCTTCAGGGCATCGTTATTAAGGGAGAAGAAATTCACTGATGCAGACACCAGCACACGCTGCCTCTCAGGCTCTATTTTTATAGACCATTAGAAATCTGCCATGTTTTGTCACATCCCCAGGAATGTGGCACTTCAGGGCTTTGCCAGTGCCTACCCTATGTGGGATTCTTCTGTCAAATCTTATGAATACCTTGCTGAGTCTTCAGGAGTTTTGACAAAATTCAATTCCAACTGCAGTACCTTCCCTGCTCACCCCCGGAAAAACACCCACTACCTTCAACCTTCCTTTTACCTGTCTGCAAAAAACTCTTCAGAAACTTTGAGTCAAAGCAACATGCTTCTTCACAGAGAACAGTAATCACAGGTACCTGTAATATGGTTGGCATTGTGCCCATAAAGCTCAAGTAGTTTGGGCAAGGAAAATCCCCTTCAGATATCAATACTGCACCCACCTGTGCACGGGCATGGAACAGATTCCCTCAGAGCTCCCAGCAGAAGCTGAACACCATTAAGGTGTTTCACTGCATCCCCAGAATATCCCTGCCTCAACCAATTTTGGGGGAGTTACGTTTCCTTTTTCATGGTATTGGGACTTCTTCACTAGTATGAATCACCCTTTCTCTCCCCTACTGTTTTTGTTCCATAGGATTTGCTGTATAAACCAAGCATTTTCATAACAAATATGATCGAGTCACCAATACTTTTTCTTCACTCCCCCTTTTCTTTTTCTTTAAAGAAATAAAAACACTCACTAGTATTCCTTAGACAAAGTTTAAACATCATCTGGGATGTTCCTCCTCCTTCCTCACGTGAATTCTGTCTGAAAAAAGGGAATTATTACCATGATTCTCTGGCTGGTAGCAGCACCACTGAGGGCATGCAAATGTGGAAAAACAAGGATGTTTTGCCAAAAAAATACACCATACTTGGACATTTTATAAGTGCCACAATCACCACTGAAAGGCCCCAGAAGCTCCTGATTACAGCTTCTGTCTGTGCCCACTCAGGGAAATCCTTTGCTAACTTTTACAGCATAATAAGATACATAAAAGAACTTGGTTTCATTACATCTAACAAAATATGCTAATAAACTGGAGTTCATCCTATGAAAATTATTACAACTAAATAAAATGCCATTTAAAGTACCTAAATGCAAACTATTCCTATTACATCCAGTACCTAATCCCATGTAAAATGGTGATGGGCACACACGTGGCAAAGTGTTTCCAACAACAATGCTCAAGATCTGACTTTTTTATGCCTGAGTTCTGCATTTTGCTTTGTTACACTGTGTTTGGCAGCTGTTGCAAACAAGCAAAAGTAGGTTAGAGAGAAAGAAAAAAAAAATTCAGATGTACTTTCAATAGTTAGAACAAATATTTAATTGTGGATTAATTATTTAAAGACTGCACAAGCTTTCTATATCAAATTTATCATAAGACCAAAAGCATGGCCATGACAAGGTATGGAAAGGGTTTTACAACATCTGGCCTGTCGAAGCACACAAACCACTGGCAGAAAAAATTCAGTTACTGAAGCAAAGGGAAGCAGAGACAAGGACACCTGTCCACCTTCTCCATAATACTGAATTTCTCACCACCATCCCCACTCCAAATCCCTGAACAAGAAAAAGAGCGAGGCCGTCCAACACTGAAGGGCTGTGTTCAGAAAAAAAAGTAATTTGGGAGAAGAAAAGGACCCCTTGAAGCTTCTCATTCCTTTGGATAATCTTTTCCAGTTCCAGTATTTGGAGGTTTTCAGTTCTTTAAACATGTGTTATTTACGCTTAATGCAATATACAGTGAGCACATGGTAGGAAAGAAAAACAAAAGGCACACCAAAAACCTCAGTTCTTTTGCAATATTGCAGGAAAATTTAAGTTACAAGGATAATTCATTCATCTTACTTGAGTTTGCAAGCCCCCACATTTGTTTAATAGAGGTAACTGAAAACTTATAGACCATTTGTCTTCCTGACTTGTAACTGACAGCTGCAATTTAATCCTAACCATTGTAGTTGAGATTTACAGGTGGATTTTAGCTCTTAATAAACTGGAAATAGCAATAAAGTCAGGGCTGTCAATTACCATCATATGTACATCTGGGTACACCAATATATGCAGAGGAAGGTAACTCAGTTGGTGCCAGCTGAAGGTGAAGGATGGAAGTAAATCTGTAGAAGAAACACAAGGTACTATTTTCTCTAAGTCGTAACCTTTACAGAAAAAATATTTCCATTTTAACTGCATCAAAAAGTGTTTTAGTTTCCTATACAGAAAAAAAAAAGTATACATTAATTAAACTGCTGTAAGTGCTCCCCTGCTCTGAACATTTATTCACCAAGTAAAAGCAAAGATACAAGTTTTTTGTTGCCTTTCAATAAGTCATTGCAACCTGATCTTTCGTTCTCTAAATGCATTAGAGACTCACATTACTGCTCTATTGCTTTTATCCCTTTTAAAAATTTACATGCAAAAAACTGCCTTGAATTATTTCATTTGCATGGTAGCACTAAGCATTAAGCATTTTAATGGAAAGAATTTTTACACAGCCATTCACAGTACCATGAGCTAATAGACATGAGTTAAATCAATGGCAAAAAGATGTGTCAAGAGCACCCACCAGAAATTATTATTACAGGGTTTCTGAGTGAAACTACTGCCCATTGCAAATGAGTGACTCAATAGCAGCTTTCATTTAAGACAGAAGATAAGTTAAAATATCAGAACATGCTTATGACCAGCAAGAAAGAAAGGGATATGTCTGATAACAGATATGTAATAAATTCAAGCTACTGGAAGCCAAATGAAAAACTAAAGTAATTTTAACTACCTCTATGTGGCATTCATAAGCCAAAACTTTTAAAATTCAGTGGGTGACATTACATTAGAGAAATAAAATTCAACAAAATGCAAATATTGCAAAAGTGAAGTCAATTACTTGTTAAAAAGTGTCTAGCACAGTTCTCAATGCCAAGTAAAAATCCCAGCAGACAGCCCAGGCACTCTCCTGTCAGCACTGAGCATCCTCACAGCTCCTGCTTTACAGCTTTAAGGAACTTCAATAACAGGAACTATTGGAATGCAAGAATGACAAATTACAGGGAAGACTTGTATAAGCTAAATTAAAGGAGTTTTGATATTCCCATGACTTGTGCATATGCACCGCTTTGCTCTTGTGTGTCTGCTGTCCAACCTGACCCCAGGCCAGGCTGGATGCTGCTCTGAGCACCTGGGC
Organism: Sialia sialis; assembly: GCA_009812075.1. NCBI lineage: Eukaryota > Metazoa > Chordata > Aves > Passeriformes > Turdidae > Sialia > Sialia sialis. Next base: position 1,043,640 of record VRYO01001589.1, read on the forward strand.
TAGTGGAAGGTGTCCTTGTCCAGAGCAAGGGATAGAAATCAGATGGTCTTTGGGTCCCTTCCCATCCCACGATTCTATGGTTAATCACTTTCGGATCAAAACAAACTCCTACAGTGTCCCCAGGGCAAAAACAACAGCACAGAAGCATCAACCATCTCCTTTCTTCACTACCTTTTTATCTGATCATGAAAAAATATAAAACCAAACCAACAAAAAAGACAAATACTGGTGGGAAAAAACCAAGTATCAATCTAAGACTGGAAAGAGATTAAGTGTAGTTATCTTTTGAAGTGTTCACTAATGATTAGAACTATAATGAGTTTCCAAGTAAGCCTGCATGTCACAAATTCCACATTAATTCAAACACAGATTCTTAGGGAAAAAAATAATCATACCACCTTGTTAGCACACATTGTTCAGCCAGAGTTCAAAGTGAGGGAATGGAATTTAGTTTTTGCTGTCACAGAGGTGTAGTTTATAATTTCATAGTTAATAGCTGAAAGTATTTTCACCTAGCAATAAACTCAACATTTACTACAGTCATAAGATTGAGATTACAACATTTACTATCATCGTATAGCCAAAATTACAAACGGCTTTTGATGCCTGCGGAAAGGAGGAGCCTCAACACTTGTGCAAGATGAGAAGGTCACCGTTTGCTTCCAGCAGTGCCACACCCACTCGACAGGCTCAGGGTGCTTCCAACGAGGAGCTGCACACCCTGGCAGCTCTGCGCAGCACAAACCAAGGAGCACACACGGATCCCAGCTACGTGTGCATTCCCTCTGGCCAGGTAAGGGAAATACACATTAGGCAATTACAGCCAAGCATTCCACGTAAGATTTGAGTGCTGCAAATGCTGCCTGTTCTCCTGACAACAAACAAGGCATAATTTTGACCTGCAACTTGACACAGCCACCAAAACCAAGCAGGTGGCACTGTAAAATAACACCTCGAATTCAGTTCCAGGAAAATTGATGCATTGGAAATATTTTTGCAACATTATGGCAACAGCAGCATTAGTTCTAATGATGTGAAATACCACGTACCTATTTGAATAGTATGTGCCATTTATATTCTGCTGACTCTTCAAGAAAGTGGAGGGGAAAAAAAGGAAACAAAATTGTACAGATGGTAAAACCAAGCCTTTTTGAGCTATTAAAAAGACCAGTACAATGGCCAACTTGCCCTATAGCTTAACAGTTTTAAGTCATTGAAGAAGTAATACAGTGAGCTGCAAAGTTTAAACCTAAAACATTTCTCACCATTTTTGCTTTGTTTTACAATTCAGACTGGTGTTAAGTGGTGAACATTTGAAAGAAACCAGTGGGTTCAGATGGTGAAGTTATGATTCTAAATCCACTAATTTGGTGTCTCTTCCTCCTCCAGAATAGATTCTATGATATTTTAAGTAGAATTAGCTGCTCCATTAATTCTTCTATTTAAAATTATATAAAGATGTTATTTTACAGCATACTTGGGGTTTTTTTTACTTCCTGCTTAGAAAGAGGTAACATAAAATATAACAAAATCATTAAGTACAAGCCAAGCTACAAAATAAAAAGATTTATGTCAGTTTATGTGGCTCTGACCCTTCCATATCTGCTTATGGAAGTCAAGATACCTGCCTTATCTGGGAACACACCTGGCCACTTGGAGAACATGTTGGGAAGCACTTGGCTAAGGTGTCTCAGTTCAAAGGCTGCCCATGTTCCTGAAGAAGAAGCTACTTAGCTTGACATAAACAGGTAGAAACATCCACTGAAGTCCAATCCATCTAACTGGAAACAGTCTGAAACAGTTATCACAAGCAAAGATGTGAAAGATGCTACTTTTAGTGTGTTATGACCAAGACAAATGTCTAAATTAGAACATTTTTATTGGGTTTACTTCTCACCTCTGTCTGTAGGGAATGGAGAGAGAGCAGTTATACAGAAGAATCTACCTCAGCTGTGTGGCACCTCTTAAGGAAAGGCTGGATTGCCTTCAGAGAGGTACTCCTGCTCCACTGCCTATGGAAGAAGCAGAGGGCCAAACTGGATAGTGGAAAGGGAGGCAAATGCATCCAGAGATGGGAAAAAAAATACAGAAGATACACATTATTACAAAAACATCATACCTTTGACCCACTTAAAAAAAAGAGAAAAACTAAAATGTGAAATTGAGAAAGGTTTCTTTCCCACACACAGAAGACTGAAATTCAGCTACTCTGTGTTTAAGATAACAAGGTTTTTCCTCAGAGGCCAGTCAATCTCTGTCCAGGGATGGGGGTGGGAACTAAATGATCTTTAGGGTCCCTTTCAACCCAAATCATTCCGTGATTCCCAAGGACAGGCTCATAAGTGTGGACACAGTGGACAAGGAGCTACAGGCTCTCATGCTGCTGCTAACAACCCAAATACTCCCCGATGACTTGCGGAACTGCAGCATTATGCAATTACACGGCTATATTAAATCTGAGAGCTACAAGCCCAGAGCATCTTGTAGAAGAAAAAAATCAATGTGGTTGTTACTTGGTTAGTTATGGTATGGTATAATTAGCCCAGCTCATTAAACCTAAGACAATGAATACAGAGTATCTTGTATAAACTTTATTGACAGTACTACACATTTAATTTGCATCTTGCTGAAATGAGCAATAACTGCATCAATTTTCTTTTTGAAAGAATAAGCTTCGTATTGCTTAATGCTAAAAGAAATTAAGATTTCCACAGAAATTTAAGCTTCTAGTCATTATTCCCTGAGACAGAAGTCATACTAAAAATGGGCTTTTACATCTTTGCCAAGATGAAGCTTATCCTGAAGAGTCAAGGAAACATCAACAACTTCTTTTCTTCTCAAAACCTTCATACCATCATTCAGACTTTGTCTGCCCCCCTCAATTCTACTAATTTCCCCCTTGGCCATTCACCTCATCACACACCATCCACCACCTCAGCATTGTCCATGGAGGCTTATCCCCCTCATTCACTTCCATCCTCTCAAAACCAGCTGCTCCTTACAAAGAGAAAAAGTAGTAAAGAATTACTCTCTGCTGTCATCACACTACTCCCCTACTACTTAAAACTTTTTCTATAGAGGTTCCTCCTTTCTGCTATTTAAAAATATACTTTTGAGAAAGGAGATGCTTCCTACTGCATCTCTGTGATGAGCAGATTTCTAAGCACCTCCTCCTCACCTACATTTTCCATTTTTAAATATACTCTTCTTCTGACACTGAAAAAAAATGAACATAAAGAGAGTGGTAAGTAACTCCCTTAAGTTCCATGCCACTTACATGTAAGAGAGAAGATTTACAATTTCTACCAAGATACTTTGGATGGAAGAAGTCTCCTTTGCTAAAGATGATTTACTGAATGATGGCCATAAATTTTTTTTTTCCAGAAACTGCAGCAAAGAGGGTCCTGGTTATTGAGGCAGAACGTAAGTCTCAGATTTCCAGGGTTGGGAGTTCAACCAGTGATATAAAGTGTTCCCAAAAGAAATGTGAAGTAACTAATATGACTTCTGAAAAACAAATAAAACTAGCAGCCTTCAGAAAAGTGGTTAGAGTTGCAAATGGGAATTGTTAGTTTATTACAAATAAATTGCATCTTAGACATTAACAGTTTGTATATCCTATCAGGCATAAAATTTCAATCCTGCTTTATTTGTCTCCCAGTTATATGAATTGTTTACAATATTCACTGATTACAGTTATATTAGAAAATAATAAACAAGGAGTAGGACAAACAAGTCCATTATTTAAATCTAATGTTTAATTTTGCTTTGCATTGATACTCAGCAATATCAATTGGATACAAATAGGTTTTGTGCATGCTATTTAAACAGCAAGAACAAAGAAACTTGATCAACAGGAAATGCATAAGAAAATGTAAGAATGAAGAGACGACATTAAAAGTCATAAAGCATTTTTAAAAGCTTCATTAGATTTAGAAATGTATCAAAAACCCACATCTTCTGGAAAAATCTATAAAATTGCACAATTAAAATTAGAAAGCATGAGATTTCCTGTAACAGGGGAGAAGAATGGAATGTGAAACTTTCCTTTCCAGTCCAAAAAGCAGCCCTTATGGAAGTGCACAGCTGTGTCCAAGTGAAAGAGATAGGCAGCTCAACATCTTGTATCAGTAACATATGGCTTAGGGCAGGTACAAAGAGATTGACTTCCCATGTGATCCATTAAAATCTCCTGATAGGTTTAAAGCTCACGCTGTGGAATTACAGTAATGGAACTGTCCTGGGACCTGAGAGCTCCGACCACAAGTGGCTTTTGTTAAGAAAGCTGCCAAGGCTTGAGTTTCCATTTAATATCAGTTTTCTACAAAAATACAGATCGCCTATCTAAAACATATGGACAAACATGTGCTTTAACGTAAAGCTTTTTGGGATTTCTTTTTTTTTTTTTTAACCCTTTAAACATATCTCCAAGGGCTTCACTTGTCCCAACATTGGGACAGGACTTCAGGAAAGCATTTCCTACTACTCTTTCAGTTTGGGCATTACCATTGAGAAGTCCTTATATGTAGTCTCATAAAACATGAAGCATTTGGGAATAAAATCACTTTGGCAGCCAAACTTAAGAAACAGCAACTAGATCACCAAAGACCGATATTACTGCTTTTTTAATAATACTGATGTTTTAAAGTCTTTGCATATGGATAGAAAATGCAGATAACTTGTCCTATAATTCCTACAGTGCACTATAAAAACAAAAACTTACTAAGATGTTGAAAAGCAGTCTTTATCTCAGTCTTTCCTTTGAACAGAGTTAACACTAGGATTGAAAAGTAAAACATAGGAGTGAGATTAGCTGTGTTTAGGCCAAGCTGACCGATCCCAATGAGTGTGTGTGTGTCTACATATAAATGGAAAAATGCATAAAACCTCTCCAAACCTCAGGACTGCCTTGTGCTGACATGTAAGGTAGCATGGAGGGGAATATTGTTTCACTTCCATGCAAGCTTGCCCTAAATGCTCTCCCCAGATGTTACCTTCCTCATGAGTCTCTTTAGAGACTTCCATTAAAACTTAACATCTGGAAAAAATTAAATTTGAGACAAGTACTTAAGATGCTACATTAATTAAACTATCAGTTGATTATAAACCTATCTCATAAATTCCTTCAGCACTGCCCTGTTTCAAGACTCATTTAAGAACCTGGTGACTCACAAGAAGCCTGGCAAGTTCCCTGAAAAGGATCACTGCTCCTGTTTACAATGCACAAAATTTCTGCTGTTAAGCTTTATGATGACCCGGCTTGTGAGCATCTTATCTGCTGAACCTGGAGAGAGCTCAATTCTGCAACAGGTTATTTGATGGATGAATTTAATTCTTGCACTATAAATGCCTTCCTTTGCAGCAATTCCTAGCAAATTTCATTCTGTGAAGCAGTTTTGACTCCATTACTGTTACAAACTTCAAAATTATAAATGTGTATTGAAAAAACTTGTATTCAAGGCAGAAAATGCAAATGCGTTCAGGCTTCCTGGCTGCTTTAGAGGCACAAGCTGTGCAAAGCCAGGCCATCCCTCATCTTGGAGCTGATGCAGGCAGCGTGTTGCATTTGCTTTCACATAAGAGAATTCAGCTGCTGTGACTGTTTTCCACAGGATAAAGCTCCAAAGTCTTCCCTAACACCCAAGTGAAATTTCTGCTCTCTCAAATTGATTTCAATTTCCAAATCATAATTTCTCCTTGCAGGCACACTCCTCAGAAATGAGTGGATGTGCACTGTGCTTTTGCTATCCCCAGAACACACCTTCACGCTCCTCCTCTCACCCAGGGGATGCCTCTCTAGGCTGTCACCCAGACAACTGCATAATTTGGGAACATAAATACCACAATGATTTCTAAAAACTTGGAATTCAAAACACAGAATTTGGTTACTTGTATGAAACAGCGAAGAAACAAAGAGGTAAATAGAAGCTGACAGAGGGAAATCTGTCACTGCCAAGGCAATGGGGAACCTCACCCTGAGGCTCACTATTGATGCAGCCCACCAGGTGTGGGTCAGCTTCCAGCTTGCTGACACACACCTGAAAGGCACAGTTCTGCTCTTAGCAGCTCAGCAAACCTTAGTTAACAAAAGCTTTCCAGAAGCCCAGCAGGAAATTTCAAGGAGAATAAAGGAGTGCCTTTAGCTTCATTTTAATCAAGCTAAAATGTTTAAGTACAAAGCAGCTACAAGAAAAATTAATGTCATTAAAAAAGACCAAGCTCTACCTCTACCGCCATCTCTCTTCATTACACTGCAATCTCAAACCTATATTCAGTCTTAGAGGAATTTTATCCTTTGTATTTACATTCCAAAGAAATGTTGGCTGTTGAAAAACTGATTAGTGCAGCAAGGAAAAGAGACCAAGAATAAAATTCCAGATATATCAATGAGAAAAAACCCAGTCTGTATGGAGCTCAAACAAGCTCAATAAAATGCCACTATATCAAAGTATTTATGTTTGAAATGACAACAGATGCTTTTTTTTAGTGTGTTAGGATAAAATCATGGAATCATGGAGTGACTTGGGCTGGAAGGGATCAGAGCAACTCCAGGGATACCTTCTTCTAGACCAGGTTGCTTCAAGTCCGATGCAGCCTGTCATTGAACGGTGCCAGGGATGGAGCATCCACAAAATCTCTGGGCAGTCTGTGCCAGTGCTTCACCACTCTCACAGTGAAGGATTTCCTCCTCATATGTAATCTGAACTTGCCCTCTGACAGTTTGGATCCATTCCCCTTTGTAAATAATCTTCCCCCATTATTCTTGTGGGCTCCCTTCAGGTAGTAGAAAGCTGCAATTACATCACCCCAAAGCCTTCTCTTTTCCAGGCTGAACAATCCCAATTCTCTCAGCCTTTCCTCCCAGGAAAGGAGCTCCATCTTTTTATCAACCTGGTGGCCTTCCTCTTTGGCTCAGGCCCAGCCTCTTCTCCACCAGCCCCCAACTTCTTCTTGGCAGGGGTGCTCCCAATCTCTACATCCCCCCTCCTGGATTGATACTGGAGTCTGCCCTGACCTAGGTGCCAATAACAACATCCATACTTCACATGAATAACCCTTCTTTTTTGCTCTCCTTGCCTGGATTTTGATATCTTTATAAAAGTAGAAAAAATAAAAAGGAAGGAAAAAGCAACTGTTACTGTTAACTGTAAGCTACAAGGCTTTTAAGGAGGCTCACAAAAGGAAAACAAAGATGTCCATATGGCCAAAAGCACAGAGAACACCAGAAGAACAGATTCGGCATAACTCAAATCCCACATATCTGCATTCACATAATGCACAATGCTTAAAACGGTTGAGGATAAAAAAAGAGGGAATTAAAAGCAATTAAGGAGTCTGATATAGAGATGAGATTCAAGAAGTTTTCAATAATTCTTCAATTCAATAATGAGGTTAATTAATAAAAATGTATGCCATTTGTTTTCTTGCCTGTCAAACTCATTAGCAATCCAAGGGAAATTATTTATGAATATTCAAATTTCTTATTTCTACATATGGCATAACCAAATACATGCTTGAATTTGTTGATAATTTTTCCTTCCCAATGAAAACACTGTATTCAAAATATCTGGCAATGATATTTCAATGACTAGTTGAGCATTCCTGTTGTGATTCTAGGAAAAATTATAATTTCCATAGAAAGAACAGGAAATATTTCTGTGACTTTTAATAGTCCCATAACTAGCACAATAGCCAGTGCTTTGTTATCCTATTATGTAGATGCATCTTGATATTCTACTAAATTCCTGCACTACAGTTCTAAGAGAAGGATCTTGCCTCACCACAGAAATTATAAAAAGTAAATTGTCATAACATATTGCTTTAAAGATGGCTTTAAATTATTCAGACATTTCTGTTGTTTTCTTCCAAAAGCACCAAGAAGGCTGAATTTGAAGAGATATGACTAAGAGAAACCCAAGCACATATCCTCACAAATCTTGCTCTCTCTCATTTGGAAATATAAATTCCTAATTAAGTCACATTAAACTTTTAAGAAAACAAAATGTCTTCAGTATTATCATTCCACAAAAATATCTCTGGTTTCATAAAGCTACACCGATGAGACAGAAAACAAATTCTGGGCAGCCCCTCTCCAGAATAAGTAACCAAACCCAGACCCCTGCTTTTCCTAAAAAGAGGCAAAAAGACAAAAGAAGCTGAGGTTTAAATCGTGCTTTTTCTTTGTTTTAGTGCAGCAGCCTGCAGTGCAAGGGACGCAGAAATATGTCCCAGCTCAAGGAAAATTTTGAAGAACTTCAGTGGATGCTTTTGCAACTTGTCTGTCTCATTAACTTCTTCCCTACAAAGGATTTCTGCTTCCAAAGCCCTGGCTACCTGTCGTATTTCCAGAGAAATCCCATTAATTATGACATTCAACACCAAGGAATCATTCCAAAGAATTCTGCTGAGCTAAAGCTACCACCACCAAAAGAGAGGTTATTAGACACTTCATGAAAACTTGCAGTACTACTTTAGATTTTTATTTTTTAAATGAAAAGATTTAAAGAAAAAAAGAAAGGTGAGAAAGTTGAAGCACACAAATTAATACCTGGATAGGTACAATCTTATCCTTGGCTCTTGCTCTTCTTTCCCCTTATGATGAAAGTTAGCTACCTAAAAATGAGTGTGACATCTGTCCTGCAGATTTTGCACAGGATTCATCAAAACCACAATGCAGCCTGACATGGATACCCAAAGAAGTCTGCAAGGCTGGAAAGACATGGGACTTGAGGTAGGAGGCACACTGAGCAACTTGTTTTCCCAAGGAATAAGTTAAGCTCTAGAGGTAAGAATGAAATAATACTCCATAAAAACATGTCTCTTAAAAAATTAGATAAGGCTTGCATTTTCTCAGGTGTCCTTATTACCATAACTATATATA
>VRYO01001589.1:1057572-1110731 GCA_009812075.1 Sialia sialis
TCTCTCCTCCGTGTTCCAGCAGGCGAGTGTCCCTCCACCCCCAGCAGGAGAAAAAGCAACCCAAACCCCCCAACCACCAGCAATCGAAGCCAGCCCGGCCCCATCCACATCCTTTATCTTGAGCAATTAACAGCTTCACCACTGTCCTGCTAGACCTTTAACATGGTAATGGGGAAAATTCTCAGCTTCTTTACCAAGGGAAAGAGTAGATTCAGCCCCCCCCAATCCCCAACAAACACATAGAGGAGAAGGACAAAGGTGGGGGTGTGATTATTGGCTGTTCCTCATGGAAACAAGTCAAGGGGATCTGTGTTTAGCTCAGGCCACATAGCAAACATAACTCAAGGTAACTTTTGTTCCGGTAGAGTCCAAAAGGTGTCACAGGCAGATCTCATCCACCATCAGCAACTTGGACAATTGAGAAAGAGGAAGTTTCTGATGCACAACAAAAGCGTCTGCCCCTAACCTTCATTAAAAGTCAATGGGATTTCGGCTCCTGATTCTCATTACTGCTTTTGAAAGTCTCTCTTTTGTCCCTCCACTGCAGACCAGAGATGAAAGCAAGAGCTTTTCTGTTTGAGACAGGCAACAGCCCCTTCAGTTAAGGCTGACCAGGAAAAGCAAGAGTTTCACTCCTGCTGGACTTTTCTATTTGCACAGTATTGAACAGGCAATGGGTAATAACCAAATTACAGCAGAGCCAGCAGGTTCAATCAATCTCTTCTCAGCTATAAACGTGACATCTCTCACCAGCTGCAACTTGGAAGCTTGGGAGGCCTTTCATAGTAAGATAGTTATTTGTTCAAGCAATGGTATGAAAGATAAAGAGCATATTTACTCTTCATCAGTAGTAAGCAAAAAAATGCCTCTGTATTTCTCTGACATACAGAATATCAGAAATACTCAATACTTACAACAAAGGACTGTGATAAAAACCACTACAGATGTGTACATAGTATTACTCAAATGATCTTCTGATGTACAAGTACTGAAAGTTCATGAATTTTAGTGATTAAACAAGACATGTAACTGAAACACTACAGTTTGTGTTCTAGCAGTGTTGGAAGACTTGTCTGCTTTATAATCATAGCTTAATCCTAAATTTTAAACAAAAAAATTACAGAACCATGCAGTTTCTGCTTCAAAAGTCCTTTATTTCCTACCTGGCACTGGTACCCTCAAAAAAACTTTACATAAACCCAAAGCAAACAAGAAAGGTATTACAAGCTTTAGTGCCTTCATAAACAGATAGTCACATTCATTTTAATTGTTCCATAATAAACAATGAAGACCTGTTTTAGAAAAGGAGATTTAGAAGCTTTTCCCACAAAATTTCTGTGTTAAAACAGGATTAAATAACCAGTGGACAGCAGAAAGCAATCCCCACAAGCACACTGAAAAACAAGTAATCCAGGACAGCGTAACAAGCTAATCCATTACTTCTTTGATTTGTTTACTTGTTCAGGGGCTTGTGGATTTTAGTGATTAACATAAGGTTTCTAGGCATCATTAGCAATTTGAGCAACAAGTGCAGTTTGACATGGTGTAGTTTTGAAAGCAAATTTGAAAAAATCTGGTAATCCACTGTGAGTTTCACAAGAAAATACCTCAGACTTCTGTGTGCACAGAAACAACAAAATACTTTCCTCTGTGTGTTCTGTATTTCACATGCTGTGGTAAGAAACACGTGTGCACACATGGCTGCACATCTCCATTTTAGTGGTTATTGTTTATTAATGTACCCAACAGCAAATCCCAAAAGCTATCACATTCCAATCATTCAATTATAGCCACTTGGCTATTCCTGTTTCAAGGAATAGAGTGCACCACTTCACATCACTACCTTGGTCAACTTTAACAACTGAAGTACACACATATAAATATTTCTGCCACTCCATGGTATCCCAAATAGCTTCATGGTGCTGAAATAAACTGAACTGCCACTCATTACAAGGTGAAAGAAAAAGGATTTAGAGAAGGTGGATTTGGCTTACAGCACTTGTTCCTGCAAAGGAAAAATTGCTCCAGACATCAGTGCTAATAGAAAAAATAAATGCAGCAGCATTTCCTCCATACTTTATGAAAATTTAAATTTATTCCTGCTTACAGGGGAGGTTAGTGGAAATGAGACTGAGAAACCTGAGCAGCTTAGTTTTTAAGATTAAGAAACACCTAGTCCATGATACTGTCAAGAAGAAATGCCTTACCAACATGACTAACAGTGTCTAACCAGGATCATCTCACTGATGGGAGCAACAGGGGATGATTTTCAAGGACAACGTGTCACCCTGACAACTGCACAGTCCCTTCCCCTCGTACTTCCAACTGATCCATTAGGATGTTAGAGCGTACATTTATGTCCAGTTCTTTTGCTGTCCATTTATGACCTGTTAACTATGAATCTGCCTAATCACTTTTATCATAAGAGGAGTTTAACACGGAAGCTGCATGTGTTCTGAAAGGCTACTCCCATGGGGAGTGAGATGGCCAAAACAGAGGAGTTCAGTAAAGAAATCAGTCAAGGAAATTTACAGCAACAGCAGCAAACAGCCTAAAATACCTTTTGCCTTAAGAAAGTTGGCATTTAGAGGTTGCCGCTTCATGTAGAGCCTAAGTTTCCTGCATCCATGAGCAAAGAACAGAACAAAGTGACTTAAACAGTGGAGGAACTGCCACGCCTGAGTAGCTCTCAGGAGAGTAATGTCTAAAGACAGCTCCAGACTAACATGCTTATTATGTACCTTTTTTTGGTTGTTAATAAATAGTTTCAAGATTCTTTTACCCAAAAATGAAGCCAAGGAATTGCACTTCCTTGATTTTCTAAAAGCCCTCAGCAAAAGTCTATTTTTCCTTTTAACAGGAGAGTTAATTAAGTTTTTAACATTGCACATTGATCACTCAAGCCATCTCCATGGAAGTTTCAAAAGCTGACATTCTGGTCAGACAAGTTGTTTGAGTTCACAAATTGCTAAACCCTAGCTTAGAGAGCACCTGTTCTAAGTACAAGTTCTCCCAATCCCACAGGGTTTGTTAGCGTCGCTTTAGATTGCCACTCCAGTCGGGTTAAATAAGCCTCCTCTGTGTTGTTGCTCTTGAGAGCTTGTTGTGAAGAGCTACAGAGAGAAGAATTTGCTCTAAGGATAAAGTCTACAACACCAAAAATTCACAGGAAAGAAAACAGTATTATTTCATAATTGCACTTAAACATGACTGCTGAAACTATACACAGACACTATAGATGTAAAGACTCAAAGCAAGTCTTACACAACCAGTTTGATCTCATTTGTTTACAATTCTCATATATGAAATATACCTTGGCAACACAGTTCCTATAAAAGTACCTCTTTGCAGCCTGCAATATCCACCAAGCTTTTTTACTTCCTAAGACTAACACTCTAGGTCAATTTAACTCAATGCCTTTAACAAAATATCAGGGTTGAGACACCCAAAACCACAGCAAGTCAACAGACATCCAATCCCCACTCATACTTTCAAGCTCATCTCCTCAATTCTCCTAATTATACTCACATACAAAGGATATCAGTATAAAATACATATATATACACATGGTATGCCTAGAAGTGCCATTTCAAAGCTGCTCCCTAAAATACAACAAAAGAAATTTTAAAAAATTAAAATTTAGAAAAAAATTTGCAAGGTCAAATTATTCATCATCCCAACTGGAATTTAGCCAGTCAAGTCTGACAAATTTCATGTTAAATCTACAGTACAGTCTGGTGAAATTTTAGCTAAAAGTTTATTTAGCAGCAGTAGTATATAAAACTGGCATCAGCTTTTTAACTACATGTCTTCTCAGATCTTTTTTCTTCCACCATACAAACAGTTCACACTAAACTTAATAATAAAACTTAAAATTGTTTTTGAAAGCTATTTTGTTGTTGTTGTTGTTTTTGGAGGGGAAATAGTTGAACTAACAAACAATGCAAAGGAATATATTTCTAGACAGGCAAAGCCACCACTTGCACTGCACTCAGCAACGTGGCCCAACTCCTGAGCCCTACTATGATAAAATAAAGGCAAACAGTGCCTAAGTTTTACAACTCATCCATAAGAAAAGCATGAAGGAACGGCCTGCTTGGCTGTATTTTTAACACGTGTGCTTGCACATATGCACAGGTGCATAAGTGAAGCAGTTTCCAAACTTGTGTCAGGCAGCCAGAACTGAGTATGCAAAACACCAAAACACATTTGCAAACCTTCCTCCTACAAACTGCAAAATGGCAGAAATTCAGTTTTAACACGCCAAGATCAAACTTTGAGTAATACACCCAACACCACATCACAAGAACAAAAGAACAACCATCTCCAATTCCATTCTTTTAAAGAATTTCTGATTTTTAGGAACATATGGTATAGTGCATCCTTGTTACAAATAGTGTTATTCCCTACACAGATTCTTACAAAAACCCACTACTGATGGGAAGTATAAACTCCTTCAAAATGCCATGAGAATATTTTGATTTGACTTGAGTATTTTGATGTCAATGTTTATTGGAAACATTACTAATGATCAACAACTCCCCATTCAGCAGAATTTGGGATCAATTGTATCTGGCACAAAACATTTGAAAAATTTAGAGTTACAGAATCATAGAATGGTTTGCATTTGAACAGACCTTAATGATAATTTATTTCCAGCCGCTTGCTGTGGGCAGGGACACCTTCCAGTAGACCAGGCAGCTCAGAGCCCATTCCAGCTGGGCCTTGAACACTTCCAGGGATGGGGCATCCACAGCTCCTCTGTGCATCCTCACAGCAAAGAACTGTCTCCTAATATCTCATCTAAACCTACTCTCTTCCAGACTGAATCCATTCCACCTTGTCCTGTCACTACATGCTCTTGAAAAAGTAGGCTCCCTGTGGGTACTAGAATATTTTAGGAAGCCTAATATTCTATCAGACTTAACATTCAAAAGAACCCATGTTCTCATGAGTCTTGTATGGCTATTTTAAGTACACAGAATACGCAGACACAAAGCAGCTTTTCTGAATGAGAAAGAGTTAAAGCAGCTTCCTGAGGAAGTTTCTTCCTTAAGAATTCCTCCTAAAAAGCAAAATTAAATCACAAAGGAGAAGCCAGACAGACAAAAAGACTCAAAATTCCATACTGTGGACAGGATATACTATTTGACATGCTAAAATAGACATGCACAAAGGGAAACACACACACAAGAACTAGAAGGTTTTTGGAGCTTTTTTTGTTATGAGACAGCTGCAAATACGTAGTTGTTTTCATTACTGAGGAAAAAATTCATTTATTTCAAGTAGCAGCTAAGCAACCTTTGACCACTGTAAGACCTGACAACTTTAATTAGTTTTAGCTTAAAACGGAACCAAACTTGGCTTTGGCATCTCTCCAAATAATTTTATCCCAGACTGCTCTCTGTTCCTAGTGGAGCATTGCAGTATAATTACTTTAATCTCTTCACAGGCATGTTCCATTTGCTAGCTTTCCAAGGAAATTTACAGCTTTAACATATTGCTCAAAAATAATTTTTAAAATATTTGTCATATTAGTGAAACAAAAATTAACAAGGAGGCTCCATCTCTCGCTGGCCTGTAAAGAGAATTTTTATTTTTCAATTTTATTTTTCAATGTCAAACCTACGTTCATCATGTTCAATTAAAGACACCGGACACAACAGCTTCATGCAGTATAAGCACAGTGAAGCTGCTAGACCTGTTTGTATGGTTGGGGTTTGGTTTTTTTCAGGTTTAGCTTGTATCACTCTAGACAACAAAATGACCATCTGGCAATAATTCCAGACATATTAGCAGCCATGACTATTTCCAGATTAAATAATGTTATCATGTCGCTATAAAACACTAACAGCACTTAAAGATTCAGCTGGACTGATCTGGCCACCTCAGCTACAAGCTCAACAGGGAAAATATCTGGACAACCTATTTGTGCATAAAGTCAAAGTTATAAGAGAGAACAGGAAAGGGGGCCCTTCAGCAGAATATTTTTCCCCTAACTGTCCCAATCCACACTTGTATTTCCCAGAGTTCTCTGTTGAATTGCACAAGGTCTGCCTGCTCCACGAGTCATGAAGTGAATCCCGGAGTATGGAACAGGACACAGAGCTGGGAGGGAAATGAAAGATGGGGCTTTGACAGGAGGCTGAAGGTCAACTCTGATTAATCCTGCTGCGTATTGGGGTGCTCAGGTGGGCTCTGCATTTGCGTTCCTTTTCCTTCCAGCAGAGAGTTAAATAACAAATTGCAAAATGTGCAAGTATAGAAACGTGCACATAATGGGGCTTTTTCTAAACAGGCTTTAGTTTTGGAAAATCCCAACTCAAAAAATACATATTTACATGGAACACAGGTTAATCTCATACAGAAGCCCTTGCTTCTCTATGAAGCCTCAGAACTTTAGCCCTGTCCCTAAAAAAACTGCTCCCTGCACGGCTGAGCTTCTCTCCTCACGTTAGAAACCCACTGTGCCTGCAGAGGAGAATTGTCAACCGTGATCTTCATCCAAGAAGAAGAGATGACATTATGGATTTCCCACTATAATTCAGAGCGCAATTTTCATCAGAGGATGAACTTAATTAAAATAAGACAGGACAGCAGAAGTAATAAAAAACCTTTTAATTACATTTCTATGGTTTTGGATTTGTCCTCAAGCTAGACATCCAGACTGCCTCAGCCTTCACCAAAAATATGAAAGGAATTCAACTTACAGAGTTTTCCTGAGCAAGCAAAAAAGCACTGAATGTCAAAAAAAATTACTACTTTCAATCTGTGCCTCTCTATCAAAGATTAACTTGCAGGAACAAAGAAAACAGACCATATATACTCTAAGAAAAGACTAAACTAAGACTTTCTGGTAAATAAAACTAATACATTTCCAAACTCTGTATACACAATGTATATTGTTCCTTCCATACACAGCCCTGTACAGGAGGTCTGCATTTTCTTCCCCACATTCACCACTAAAAAGCTCCAAAGCTGAACTCCGTAAACATTACTACACAGCATCTATAAATGGTTTAATTAAATGCTGTTGATACCAACTCTTCATAAGCTATCAGCGTGGCAACCTCTCATGGGCTCCTCAGTCAGCAAAATAAAGGCAGCCACAGGGACAATACCATGCTTAACAACAAGATGCTCTCCCGGGGCACACAGGTACCAAACAAACGAGCCACCAAGTCACTCACTGCCAGGGAAGCAGGGTGCAACACAAAGAAAACAGCAGGGAAATTCACTTAAGTTGCCCAGGCGACAGCAAAGAAACGTGATGAAAAATTCCCAATCGCCCAGTGGTAGGGAAAGCAATGGGGGGAGCTCACACCAGCCCAGGGCTGGGACTGCAGCACACTCTAGTGACCTGTAGTCTCCACAGTAAAAATTAAACACATTTAATGCTGAGCTCCCCAAAAAAGCTAAACAGAAGTGATTTTAACTCTGTCTCCATTTATAAAACATTTGATGCTTGCTAAGAGGTAAAGGATTGACCAGTATTGGTCTGGGACCACCAACCTTTATTCACTCTTGCCCTGTGAAGATAACTGTGGTTATGATGCAGTTTGCCACTTCTTTGGGGCAGACTTAAACATTGATAATTAATCATTGATGAGCTATGGCTTTGCACTTTGTTTTACTGGCTGAGAACTGATGTGCAGCTCCCACAGGAGCACCCCAGCTCCAGCAGGGCTGCATCAGGACACTCCTCCCCAAAACCACCAGATTCCAGGGATCTCTGCACACTGTCGCTTATTCTTGCCGTTTCTAGGCTACACATACAGTCTGCACTGTAAAATGTAATTGAAAATCAGGAGCTTTTCAACAGGTGCTTCAGCTACTGCAACAAACAGTCCATTTGCAACACCAAAAATTACTAAAAACATGGACTTCTCTCCCTCCCCACCCCTTGTAAGCATTTTACAGTTACCATGCACAACACTATCAACAAAAATAATGTACTTACAGTCTCAAAGCAAAGTGCTTCACTAAAGTTAGAAAAGTAAAAGAAAGCCAGAAAGAAATTATAAAAAATTCAGCACAGCTGACTTACACATTTTCATGCACTTGCCCAGGACAGCCCTGGCTTGGCAGGTCCTAGAGGAAGAGTTCAAGCACACAGACCCCTCTCATTCAGAGTAAAGAATTATTCATTCCCATTGCTGAGAAGCTTCCAAATTGCCACTGAACTACAGCCCCAACTAACAACATCTTGGTCAAGTGGCCCTTCCCCACTCACACCTTTAGCCCATCATTCCTTCATCTTCTCAAATTAAAGCATCCACTTTTTCACATCCTATGGTTTTATTGACCAATCTTCACAATCTGGAGGTGTTGTCTTAGTGACTCCATGGACTCAGTGACTAGATAAGCCTCAATAATTCAAACCCATCAAACAACTTAACTTTTCCCCATGTGCCCCTCCTGCATTTCAGTGCCAACTTCCTTCTCCCACTCATTTGCAGCACTTCAGTTTTAATTCTCCCCTTCCTCTGTTTTTCCCAGTGTTTCTCTGTGATTCCCAGTGCCTTTGTTTCTCCTTCGCCTGCTTCAATTTGTTTAGGAGTGCTTAAATTAAAGAAGCTTTTCCAATCATTCTGCCATGTCTGCACTTGTTGCTCTTGTTCTTAGTGAAGCATCAGTTACTGGTTAATCCAAAGCCACGTACATATGCACACACACACACACTACACCAACACACAGTATTTGACATTCTTCTCAAAGACTTTACAGAACAATTACCATTACACAAGACACATTTAGTACCCATGGTAGCACCATTTCAGTCAGGAAAATATACTCAAAAAATTTTTGGCGAGTTTAAGTTTCAGACTGTTAAGAACATCATGACTACAGCAAGTACTTACAATGGATCATTGTACCTTGTAATGAACAAAGTCTGTTGAAACACTAAACTACATGATTATTGCTTAATTTCTAGATGTGGATACACCTCATTGCCTCTCTGTACAGACTACACTTTGAAGCTGAAATAATGAACTACATGATTAGAGAGCAGCTTTTAAAGAGAACAAAACTTAGTGCCTTTTTATTAAATACCAGGGGGGTAAAAAAACTTCAATGAGAAATAGTCCTTTAACACATCACTTTTCAAGACTTTTATATGTCCTTAAATTATGTATGAACAATCCTTCCCAAGTGAACATGACTACGCCTGCACTAAATTAAAGAACTTTGGCAGGTTTTTCCAGGTTCAATGCTTCAACTCAAATCTTTTGAGTGACACAAATGCCTTCTTGGAAATCAGCATTTTCATTAAACTTGCAAGCTATTACATGTGATGTAGGTATTAAGCTTCAGAAGCATCAAGTGTTGGTACCAAAAAGAGTCATCCATGCATTCTGAAAAGGAAATATTTTGGACAAAAGAGAAAGACAAATGCTTTGGAAGTACCAGATGCGGATTTCCCATCCTGAAGATTAAGTAATTGACATAAACTGAGAATAGAAATCCTATAACCGTTAACAAATAACAGTTAAGCCCTTCTCTCAGCAAGGTGTTAAAAAGAAAAAAGTGAGCCACTAGTTGCACTGGTGTAAAAGAGCAGTAATAACAATCCATAAACAATCTCTTCAAACACCCTTCTTGCCATTCCCTTCTCTCATCAGCTACATTCACACAAGCATGCATGTTACACAATTCAACTATGACACTCTACAGAAAAAGAGAAAAGGAAAAAGATATAATTGAAAGGAACTTCTGGAACATAAGAACAGTCCTTTCACCTGTGCACCACTGAAATTGTATTAATAGATTTACCTCAATATTGCTAAGAACCAGGCCCCTGGGTTACCTGAACCAGTTTGAAGCAAAGTTGAACTAAAAGCCTAGGAATGTTCAGCAACTGATTTAATTTCCTGTTCATATGCACATTTTCTTTCTCACCTGATTCATAGATTCATTATATGCACTGACAAGAGATCAAAATTCAGGATTGTAACTAAAAACTCTTCAGTCTCACTAAATATATAGGATTTGTCTTCTTTATTTGCACAATGCCATGCAGACTGCTGATGGTTCTGACTATTTCTTTAGCTGGTCTGGAAGAAATACTTAAAACTGCAGCCTTTTTTTTTTTAAAGCCAAATACAAAGAGGGCAAATATACACACATTACATGCTACAGTACAGATATTGAAAATTAAATATTATGCTTGAAGTGTATAAACATCATCTAGACAGAACCCATGTCTAAACAGCATCACAACCCCAAGCAAAAAAGTTATGCCAATTCATTAACTGATTTCACCACAACCAGAAAGCACCCAAAATTCCACTTCTGACATTAAATCATTCTCTGTCTCACCAGACTAGAGTCCACATTTGTAGCACTGTGTTCATGCCAGGACTGGAGAAAAATTAAACCCAAGATAGAATAACTATAATTTCTAAATTATATATTTAGCAAGACTTTAAAGATAATGTTATTTAACAGAGGTAACAAAAACTTTTGAAAAAAAAATTAAGTCAAAGCAATATTTCTAGCAAGAGGAATGTTGCATTTGGCCAAGGAATTTTCTTTTTTAAATCCCTTGATTCAGGAGACCACACTGGGGAAGAGAGAGACTCAGTTTGCACAGATCGAAAGTACCTGTGCCCTTTTCCTAAAGTCCTAGATCATGAACAAATGCTCTTGCATCACTTCCACAAACAAATCCAAGCCCACTGGAGTTCTACAGGCCCCAGCTCACAACTGCATCTTTTCTTACTGAGGCGTGATGCTTTACCACATTCAGTACCAAATATCAAGGCATGCCTGCCTTGAGTCTTCCTCTTAAACACCAAAAAAAAAAAAAAAAAAACAAACAACCAAAAAACAACAAACCACCACAAAAACAAACAAAAAAGAAACAAACAAACAAAAAAACAAAACAAAAAAGGAAAATAAGCTCATGAGCAAGAAGTGCAAGAAGGATGATAATGCCACTGATAAATCAGATTCACATTCTAAGCCAGGGGAGGTAACGATAGACTTCAGTTTTCAATTTAATCAAAGCAAAAAAGTGAGCTTTGCACTGCATATCTTGGCTAAAAAAGAAACATGTCCTAGCTTAGCTCCATCATGCCTGCACCAGCAAATTGACTTAATTGTCAGCAAGGAATTATGAAATATGAAGTGACTCCAGCAGCGCTCCAGGGAGGCTCCTGAGGCACAGTGTCTATAGCAGAGACACAAAAGTGCCATCCATCTCACTCTCACCCTCAGGCAAAGCACAACAGCCTTGGCTCTCTAAAAAAGGCCGCAAAGAACAACAAAACCTGGCTTTCCTGAATGATTAGCAGTGGCCCAAATAAAAAATTTTAAATACATCAGCACAGCTTCCCTGGCTGCTGAAAGCAGTGGCAGGAAGTCGTGATTTGAGACACCAATTTGTAACTACGAGGCTACATTCAGTTAGAGCTCACAGGAGCCTTTCTAAGGAGAGAGACAACACTGAGCACACTTCCCCTCTCCCATCCTTCTCCCCAGTGATGAGTACAAAGGGCAGAAAGGGAGGTGCAGTCAACACAAGCTGCTCTGCTAGATGCTAGCACTGGAGGACAAGACAGGAGAGATATTGCTGAGCTATACTGTCTGAGTCAAGCCCTGGTTTCAGTCTGACAATACAAGCATGACAGAAGAGAAGCCACATGTAACTAAGCCACACAGACATGGGCACTAAGAAAGAAGCAGGAAGCCCAAAACCTTTTGCTGAGTCTTTGAGAAGAACTACAGAGATCAGTACTCCCACCTAAAAACAACCCTTTGGCTTGTCCATCAGGGATTGACTTCAGATTTAAGAAACAGTTTCTGTTTTAATCTCATCTATTACTGGTGATGGGGACTAGTCTGAACTATGGTCGCAGCCTCTGAAGCTGTAAACTCCTGACCTAAAGAACCTTTAGGCTGTGAGCCCTGCCAAAACTCCACATTTTGGCCTCCTAAGCAGGTTCTTTTATGTCAGAAGAGAAGGAAGATAGAGCAATCACTCTTTGTAGTGAAACAGCCCTTATACTGATCATTCAGCTCCCTGAAATGCTGTTATCTAGTGGAGGAGGGGAGCTATAATTAGTTGAAGCATGGCCAAGGCTAGAACTACTGGTTGGCAAAACTCTGCTGGGACATCACAAAAATTGTCTGGCCTCCAGCACTCAGAGATGCCTTCATCCAAAGAATCAAAGAAAACCAAGAAGTAAGCATTTGCCCTGGCCTACCCTTCCCCCAAGGTTGATTTAGTTGTTTTATTTTTTAAGGTAACGGACAACCTAAAATAAAAATTGTTTCAGAACTTAAGAAATAAGTTGTCATTAATAAATTCTCTCAGCTTATTCTCTCAGCTCTGTGGTTCAGTGAACTACAGGTAAAATGCACTATTCTTCACTAACTGACTACTCTGAAAATCATTCTAAAATTTTATTTTCATTTTAGAAAGACTAATAAAATCACTCCGATTTGTAGAAATTCAGAACTAATCAAGTGACCTGGACCACACTGCTCAACATAATCCCTTCAAAGTTGACTGAAACTGACAGGATGAGAAAAGAGAGTTCCTCTGAAATAGCCCACACACCACAAATTCTTAGAAATGTAAAGGGAATGGGTTGCCAGTTACCATTATCTGGCATATCAAGTCACAGGCAAGACTTACATTCTTCTATAACCTGGTTTGATAAGAGTTGAAAGCAATATCGCCTCTTTCTTACATAAAAAGTTATTTCACATGACACAAGAGTACAGTTCCCTTGAAAAAGCAATATGGTTCACACTTTAAATTTAAAAAGCATTTCTAACATGGATTTGCAATGCAAAACATTCTAAATACAAATCAAATATAGCTGACAGAACCATCTTTTTCAGGCAGCCCACAACTAGGCATGCCAGATATTAACTATTTCTATTTATTACTCGACAGAAACCAAGCATAAAATGAAGGTGCTACAGAAACATATTTAAGTGATTCATGTTGCACACCGGATTAAAGTTACTGCAGCACAGACATGCAAGCCATTAAAGAGAGAAGAAGCAATAATCCTAAAAAGTTCTCCAAACCAGAGCTTTTCCCACAAGTTTCAATTACTCATACACAATAGACAATGAAAGCCCCAGGCTCCAAGGCTTCACTGGTGAAACCATCTGAGAACAAGGGCCATTACAACATCCTACAACAAGAGCCAAGGCATCTTTTCTTCATAAGACTGCCGGCCCTCGGGCACAGCTCAGGGAGAAGCTGCAGAGCTCCAAATGGCTCCTCTGCAGCCAGGAGGAATGTGTTAGGAACAGGGAACCCCGAGGGCGGAAGGAACAGGACCACCCACGTCCCTCCTGGCCATTGAACCACATTGAGCAAGTGACAATCCAGGCAGGAGATACTAAGTCTTGAATGCTCCTGTCACCTTAGAGTGAAGGGAAGAAATCTGGGAGCAACAGCTCATCACCCCACTGCTGTGAGGAAAGCACGGGGCCTTGCAGCACCTTCAGCACTGTAATGAAAACAATTCCCAAACACATCCAAACAACTCTGAACAACGGTATATTAACATGCCAGTGGCTGCTCCTTGCACACGATGCAAATACACTTGCCATTGTGCTCGGATTAACAAGCAAATACCACTCTCACAAGCCTCCACTGACCTTTGATGTATATTTAGCTGCCATTACTAATTTTTATGACGGTGACAGCAGGTCATACAAAGGAGTTTGGAGCCCAGATTTTTAAAGCCAAGCTGTACCCTTAATACCAATTTCTAAGCAAGAGGCATTCTAAATTCATAAAGAAAGCAACTTGTGTTTTTGCAAACAGAAATGTTTTTCTTTTCTCAGAAAAATCGGTTGCTAACAGCCAGAGGTCAAAACAAAACCTAAAATGCATTTCACAGTCCATAATTATTTATTTAACAAGTAATGGAAGCTGTATTTCAAGGGACTAATATTTCCAAGACCTGCAGCAAACAGCAAAGCACTAGGCAAACCCAAAACCCTAACAAAGGGTGGAAGACTCAGTAGCTAAGAGAATTAAGCAAAAGCAACTCCTCCTGCCCGAGAAGGCAGGGGAGAGAGACAGGGTCAGCCAGCTGCACAGAGTTTTGAACATCAACTCTGACTGCTGCTGTTTTACCCCATTTGGTGCATCTAGCAAATTAGATAAGAAAAGCCTAAAGCTTACTTGCTCCAATCAAAGCAGACCTTCCCTATTCAATACTAAACTGCATATATTTAACGAGATGGTGTTACACACAGGAATCTGTGCTGACCTTATTGTACTGCTTACAGTGACTGGGATAGTGTTGAGACAGTTTCTGTGCAAACCCACAACAACCCAATGTATTCATGGTTAGAAACAGAAAGGGAGGAAAGAACAAACATCTGGACAGAGGAGTGTGAGGGGCAATATTAACACTACAGGGATAATCTCAGCCTACCAGCTGACCTCTTGCTGCCAGTATTTTGTAAGTAGAGAGAGGAGGCCTCAAAGAAGTCTTCTCTTCTGTGTCCCAACATTTGGAAAATACTTGACTGGTTTGGGTATTTTAAAATGCGAAAGCTTGAAAAAGACCCACAATGTTACATGCCTATCTTGACTGAGAACACACAGTTGCAACTATCCGCTTAAAAAACCCACAATCCTGTAGATAATCCCCCACAAGTCCTGATTAAAAGTGGATTTAATATTTTGAAACGAAGCATAATTGTTCAAGACGACCTTGAGTAGTTGCTTACACCACTCTGCTCCATCAGCACAGTCAAGATGACAGCTGCACTGTCAAATGTATGATAAGACAGGCTGATAGCAAGGTCTCTCCAAAATATTTTCTTCTGTGAAGTAAAACAGATGCTTACAGTTCTTCCAAACCACTCCTGTCTCCTGTTCTATTTCAAACATACACTGAACACACGTCATGAAATGCAGTCGGCATTTAATAAGCACGAGCTGTATCGACGGCCAATCCAACAAGCATGCCCCGAATACAAGCATTTTGTTTCCTCTGCTTAAGTCATCACCGATTTTATGTCCAGGAAAATTAAGGTACACAGGCCTGAAAGTGGTTTTACAATAACAGGGGCACTATTGCCACCTGCTGTTAGAAAGGATTCACAG
Organism: Sialia sialis; assembly: GCA_009812075.1. Lineage (NCBI taxonomy): Eukaryota > Metazoa > Chordata > Aves > Passeriformes > Turdidae > Sialia > Sialia sialis. The sequence continues at coordinate 1,072,664 of VRYO01001589.1, forward strand.
CATCCCACACGACCCACGCTTCCCAACGGAGGGAAGTCACAGACTTTGAGAAGAAATCCAACTTTGCAGGTGTTTTGCTTGTATATACTGCTAGTTTTCTCTAAAAAGAGCACACAGAAAAAATACCCAGGGTAACCACGGCATGAAGGATCAATAATCACATTGGAGTCGGGGATAACAAATGGGTTCAGTACTGATCAACAAAGAAATAAGGAGAACACACTCATCTAGGTAAAACAGATTCTGTCCTGAAAGCATCAACAGACTTTGTAAATAAACCTAGTTATCATAGACCATCAGGTCAGATAAGGTTACTAACATATCTACCTTGCCCATTTTATATTCAATTTTCAGAAGACAAACTATGCTGAATCCTGTCAGAAGACAGAGCTGGCCATTAACTTTGTGTCAGGGTATTTCCTAGAATCACAGAATGGCCTATTTTGGAAGGAACCATGGAAGATCATTTAGTTTGCCATGGGCAGAGACATATTTCAATAATCAGGTTGCTCAACTTCCCTCCAACTTGATCTTGAACATTATTAGGGATGGGGCATCCATAACTTGTCCAGGCAAATGATTTTAGATAGTTAGGTATCAGATATTTAAGGATCATGTACGCTCCTCTCATTCCATTCACTCTGTGGGAGCACAGAATAACATGAAAAGTCAAAAAGCAAGCTCTGAACCGCAACATCTGTGTCTGGTGCTTCAGCCCACAATCTGTTAGTTTAAGGAGCCTTTTGAGTGCTTTGTTCCAGTGGAAGGTACATTTCCTTCTCCACTGCTTTTTTTATGGCTTCTCAGTAAGTCACTGAACACTCACATCCCACTGCTTGAAATCATCACTTGATTGTCATTAAGATGCAGTGCCTTTCTGTTTGCAGTGCCTGGCCATATGGTAGGATGAGTGGCAGAGCTCTCCTCGAGGCATGCAAGGCTTAGGCCTCCATTCCACCTCCCAAGACTCTCTGCTCACTGGCACCACATGCAGTGTGGCAGGATAATGTCTGGGTATGAGGCACATTTCCACCCAAAAGCCATGTCCATTAGCTCCATGAGGTGGCTGTGAGCACACTGATGGAATACTGGAATGAAAATATTTCACCACAATTCATTTCCCCTTCCCAAAGCACCCTAGAACAAAGTTCCTCCCTGATATGTCTGCAGCACTGCCAAACCTTTATTTTTTTAATGCTTAAGTATTGAGTTACACTAATTATACCTCACATACTTTCAAAGTGCATTGCAACCACCATTCCTGCAGTGCAGTTCTGAGTGAGCCTCCTCAGTCATAACCTTGGCCACAGCTACAGCAAATGGTGTTTGGCTGAGAAGTAGCTACAGTTCTCCACTTAAATTAAACCACTCCTCCAGCAGTATTTGCCTTCCATTTCATTCTCTTGACCAATGTCACTATAGACAGCCTTTTCATCCAAATGAGTATTATACTGCAGAGAAGAACAGCATTGAAATGAAATTAGAACCAAAAGCAGAGGGCAAGTTTAACCACAGCTACTGCTCACCAGCCAGGCTTAAAGCATTTTCCACAGAAAGCAGTAATAAACTCACTCACAGATGTCACAACTGAGCATGACCAACTCCCTCAACTATTAACATTGACTTTCCTGATGAGTAAGTGAGGACTGTATATAAATTAGTCTAGGGTTTTACACACAAGTGTAATTGTACCAACTGTAAAATAACTTGAGAAACCTTTGATTAACACCACAGTCTGCTCACAGTAAAGATGAAAACCAAATTAACAACAATTTGTTAGCAATATTGGTTCTATTCCTAGAGGAAATTACAACAGTGTAAGTTACATAGGCAGATGCCAGATGACTCCATGCAAGAGATTTCAATACAAGTTTTCCATTTTCCTGTCTCCACACTGGGGATAAAACATGTAAAGTATGTTTATAAAACATTCTAATGGACAGCAAAGTCACTAAGAAGCTCACAGTATAATCAACCAATTATGTTGAGCTCAACTGGAAAGGAAAAAAAACAAACCACAAAAATGAATACTAATAAATATAAAAATCCCATGTCAAAATGCTATGAGCAACTTAAGGGCAGATTTTACATTTTGTTTCTTCCATATTCAATAGCAGGAGCATTTAAAGGACTTATTTTCATAGCAAATTATTGAAGAATAATTTCGAATGAGCTCCAGAGTAAGAATTAGTTGTTACTGCAAAATAAAAAGGGGGAGAATAACTATACATACAATAGCAGATCAGGCTCAGCAACTGACTGAAATACCTTCATAATACTCAGACAGGCCACTTCTAAAGTAATTTCTACTTCAGAAGTTACAAGATGAAAATTCTGTGTGATAAATTAAGTTGCCAAATGAAATGGATTAGCAATCAGTGAAATTGCCTGATGTCAGATCTGTTCCAGATTAGAATCCATCCTTTTTCCCCACCTGTTCATTAAGCACCAAGTTCAAGGCAACTGCAGTGACTGATTGCACATTAACAAGCTATTTGTGTGGAAAGGCAGAGTTCAGTCCCTATCTATACTTACACACTTGGAGAAGTGTAATTCACTGATAATATATTCAGTTCCCAGTATCAATACACAGCTCTTCTACCTTGATGTGTAATTTTAAGCGTGAGAAAAGAAGCTCATTAAATTAAACAGTCATACTCAAGGTCAAGGCCAGGAAATGATGAATCTGGAATATGTAGATATCTCCACATAAAAAAGCTAGATAAAAATATTGCTGTGACACAAAAATACTGAAACATAGTTGTGAAGTCAGAAGCCTGAGGGAAGAAAGGCATATTTCACTAGGAAAGGTGAGGTTCAATATGAAAATATCTATTTCATCTTATAAATTCAGTCATGCAGAGTCTCCAATGAAAACTAATCCTGCAACAAGCAAAGCAAACACAGGGTATTTAAAACTGAATGTTGTTCAGTTCCACATAGGATCAGTATCAGGGCAGGGAGGTACAGCAGGACAAGCATTCCAAACTCTTACAAATTTGTTTAAAAACTCAGCTGTAATTCTCTCCCTGAAAACACCACTGCCTCTTACAGCAACCAGGAGACCATCACCTGCATGCACCTTCCCTCAGCTGGCCCTGCACACTGTGCCAAGGAAGCTGAGGAACCTGCTCCTGCCAAACTAGCATTCCCAGCTGAGGCAACTCACTGCACACAGGAAGATGTGTAATGCACTTCTTGAGCAATGTGAGCTCAGGAACTAAATTCCAGCATCAGGGGTTAGTAAAAAAGGGACATGAAGAGCTGTCTACTTACATTAGTCACCAACTCTTTTCTCTCTGTATCAAGAGGAAGATTTTAAATCATGTTTGTTTTCTCAACATGAAAAATAGATTAATTTTAAAAATTGAGAGCTTCTTCCCCAAATTTTTGGGTATTAGAAATGATTCCAGCACTCAAATACAGTTTAAAGGGAGACACCTAGTTGCTGTAACTGTAGCAACTCTCTAATTGGAAACTAAGATGCAAGAGTACAGACTTATTACCAGTAATATCTAATTGAATAGACAGGAACATCTCCCTTTTTCCTCAAGATTAAAGGCTTCTGTTCTCAGTACCATACTTCTGTACTGATACCAAGAATATTTTTCAAAGATAAGAAGAAATATTATCTCTTCTACTGTTCTGCAAGTCATCATCCTCCTCCTCACTATCAGATAAAAATGAAGAGAATCCTTTTTTCCCCTGACATAATGGTTTCCCCTTGATCTTCCCGTAAAAACTCCCTCACAAGCATTTCAGTACATGCCTCCTTATAAATGGACAGTAAGATTTATTAACAGGTAGGAAGAGAATGAATACCTGAGGTCAGTAGTGATGAACTTCTGCTTAAGATATATGAGGTACACAGATATCCCCACCACACCCACTCCCAAATACCATTCCTGTGTCCACTTCAGATAGTTACTGCACATTTCACAAATAGCAACATAGTTTTCCTTATTAAAAATGCAGAGGAAATGTAGTCCTTTACTGCTTAGTTGATACAATAAATAGTGAAGAAATTGTCTTTCAAACCTTACTCAGGCTTTTACAGCTTATTATTGTATTTGGCATTGCCAGAGGGAGTAAATGGTCCCTCTCTCCCCTCCCTAGACACAGACACACCACATCCCCTCCAAGCTCTGTCTGACAATTTATTCAGATGCTGGCTAATTGTGGTTATTTGGCTTCCAAGTGCTTGAAGCACTTTTGGCATCAGGATGAAGTGACATCCAGGAACATTTAATCTGTTAAAAAGGCCAGTCAGCACAGATTAATGCAGTAAGCACATGCCTCAAGGAGAGCCTGTTTACATTCTTAGAGTTAATTAAAAAGCGCAGAAGAGGATATAGAAGTAAAATTTTCATACAAGTCTTGCCTGAATCCTTTAAGAAATGTATGAAGGAAATGGCATAACAGGACACCTTAAACAAAATATCAAGTTAAACTAATACCTGTCTGCAATGCAATCAGTAGTAAGGAAGTTTTAGGAAACCATTGTGCAAGGAAAAGACATTTACAGGGGTAGATAACTGACATCAATTTTAGCAAAATCACATATCAGCTCCTTTCTCTTTCACAATCCATCTCAGTTCCTCACTATAGTCTTAAATTATTTCAAATAGGCTGTTTTGATGTGGTTCTTCTGACAATGAGCAAAGACACAAACTATATGTAAAATATTTTTGGAAAGCAAGCAGCATTCAGTTTGTCTGTTAAAAGTCTAGGACAGAAAAGGATCCTTTTGCACAAGTGTTCATTGATGATATCCTGATATTTAGCTACAGAAGATCACCTTTTATATTAATTTATGTCTCATTTCCACCTTACATATTAGAGAATACACATTTTTTTTAGCCAATATGTTTGCATCCCAATATGGAGACAATCTGAACCATCTGGAACCCTTCCCAGCCCCAGGATTTGCCAGACCATTCCCTTTACTTCAACCATGTTTAGTTTTTCACTAAACATTCAACCTATATCTTCCTGTGGCTTTAATTTTAAAATACAGCAAGTCATTTCCAACTATTTATTACAGTTAATCATACAGTTAATGAAATTTCTAAATTCAGAGAGGAAGTGTCCATAGGGTTCTCTTCCTCCATTCCTAGCCCAGGGCTTGCAACAGATAGGAGGGAGTCAATCATTAACATTTGGGGTAGTCAGAAGGCATTAGGTACAAAAAAAAACTTGCACAGGTTTATATCCAATAAACCTGGTCTCCTATTCCATCTTCAACAGGCTGCATTTTATTCAACTTACACACAGAAACTGGTACTGTGGCTACTTACTGCTTTATGTCTTTGAGGCTTGGATGACTTCAGCTGCACAAGAAAAAGCAGTTTTTCTGCTTAGAGTTCTTTGCAAAAGCATCAAATAGTGCAGAAGCATGTGTTTAGATATTAAGAGACACCACAATTTCACTGAAACTACTGGATTTAAAAGAATTTCAGTACAGCAGATGTTTTGTATAAATAATATCGATCTTGAACCAAAATACCTTCCTCATGTAGCTTTCCAGCCATCTTCACACAGTTTGAAAGGTTAAAAGAAAAAAAGTAACACTGAAGCCATGAGCTAATCAAAGGCTTAGCTTAATTACTGCAGAGACATATAGAGAGCATATGGTTTTCCCAAAGAAACTGTAAGTTAGTCTTTTAATCTAAACGTATTAATATCTCATAGTAGTTAACATATTATGCCCTTTAGGAACTATAGAAGGTTAAAAAAATCTTAAAAATCCATCTGTACCCATGGCCTGGCCCTAGGACTGCTGTTTAGTGTCCATCTGACACATTGAAATATCACTGTATAAACGGGTTCTCTTAAATAAATAGCTTTGCCAACATCTAATCTGAATCTCCCTTTAAACCCAAATTCAATTTACAGAAGACAAGAGTAGAAACAACTGAGCTTTCTAGATACTTTCAGACTGTTATGTACTTCTTCACATCTTTCAACTTCAGTCTGTTTTGAGTGGTCTGTAAACCTTTTCTCAAAATTGCATATCAATACGTGTTGATTTGATTGTTTTTCCTCCTCAAAAAGATGCATTTCTCACCAGGATGGCAGGCAGATAATAGGTTTATAGGCAGATGATATCATTTGCAGTCTGGGATATAGATTTTTTGGACCTTTTAGTAGAATTAAAGGGGGATTTAAATCAAGAAATGTGAAGTATTCCTATTCTAAAGCTCATCTATAAGTAGCTCCATAAGTAGCCTGTAGTTCAAGAGAGGCCTAAGAACAAAGAGAAGCTAAATATAAATGGAGAGAAGTATGTTAATATTGACTTACTAGAAAGCAATAAAGTAAGGAAGTCAGCAAAAGCACCAATGGAAAAATCACCTTAAAGAAGAATGAAAAAAAAAAATAATAAAGTTTCAGGGGCCTTGTCATCACAGTGAGGAAAGGATCATGTTACATGGATGCTACTGTATTGTTTGTCATTTAGGAAGGCTTTTCTGCATCAGAAAACTAGAAGATTAATTATTGTTTTTTTCCCACGGGAATATCAGCCTCTGTACTTGGAATGCAAAAAATTTATTTTGAAATGGCTAAAGATTCTATCTGTACTTCACAAAACTCATTAGCAGATGTCCACTGCTCAAGGGGATGTCATACAATCAATCAGTTAAGATAGTCTGTTCACTGCCCTCTACACTGTGAGCAAGTATTCCTGTGCTCTTTACAGACATGAACCAGTAGCTCCACATGGAATTTTCCTCTGATAAGCAAACACATCCATTTTGGCCATTACAACCCTGGGACCCTCTGATCTTTATTCCGTCATAGAGAAGATACTGCAGTACATTTCCTTCCAAGAAATGAACACCACCAAAATTAGTTCTTGAAAACTGATCAATGCCCACATACCAGAGGGAAAAAGGTTTCAGCCTCTGGACACAGAAACCACACTCTTTTTGGAGTAGAGAGTGCAAGCAAGATTTGGCTATGGGCTTCCCATGATGTTTTGTCAAAAAACTGAGCTAGTTTACCATAATCTAATACAGTAATTAATTAATTAATTTTGCATGGGCATTTCCCTCTTTTTGTCACAAGATACTATACGCAGTTGTTCACCTCATCTGCACACATGGAAACACGGTCACTGAGCATGAAGAGGTACTAAAACACTTAAAAATCTGTAGATCATGGCCAAAAACCTCCCAAAAAGAAAGCAAATAAGAAAACTACAAACTAAATTCTGTTTTCCTATCACCTTGTTGAAGTTCTCACATTACCTGGCCCAAAAGTGGCTCGATTTAGAGAAGTAGCCTGGAATTAGCTTAGTAGCAAAAATGATCCTTCTACAACACAAAGTGTGAAGTCTGAGCTAAACACATTAAGCCAAAAGATGGACACAAGATCATTAATATTTTCATGGCAATCATGCCATTAAAGTTTCACAATAATCCCTGCCACAGTAAATGCACACAGGATGAACAGATGCAATATGAAGGAACTGGAGAAGAAAAAAAACGTATTTTCCAACAGATTTCCACAGGACACACCAGTTGTAGAAAACTTTTCAGAGTTCACTATAAAGGATTAACAAGACATAGCTACATACAATATTCCACTACCTACCAGCATTAACGATGGCATCAACCTCAAGCAGCGTAATGTCACCTCTGTAGAGAGAAACTTTTTCACTCAGACTTTTCCTCCCTTGCAGATCTTCTTTAACATTTTCACCTACAAACCAAGAAAGCCGAAAAAACAGGTTATAAGTCCGGGTCCGAGGTCATCATTTCCAAGCCCTGAAGAGGCAGCAGTCGGGTGACACTGCTGCTGTCACACTGCAGCATCTTTCGGTTTCACCTCGAGAGGGCACCGGCAACCCACAGAGACACCAGCACTGCCCTAACACCGCGCTGCTTGCTTGTTCCTTGTTTCCAAATACACGCTAGTAGGAAGCACTGAATCCTTATCCACATACCATCTGGTTACAAAACTGTAGAAATATACATTTAGAGTGAGATCCATCAAGTCATTTTATTTGGTAATCACAAGGGTGTAAATTGCAAAAACAAATTGAGGAAGATTACCCTCCTAACCAGAGCAGTAATTTCTCCAATCCAGAATTATACCAAATACAAGTACAAAAACACACAAGCACACCATTCGCAAACAGCCCCAAAATTCAGAGCTACTTCTGAAGACATGTAGCCAGACAACAGACCTGAAAAAAAATCCACGCAAATTTTAAACTTGGAGCTTTGTCACCTTAAATTGCTCAACTAGGAGGAGGCAGGTGGTGAAGACAACATACACTAGCTTGCAACAGATTTGTTACTAAATAATGTGACCATAGGTCCCTTATTCCTGTACACTCTTGCGATTGTGCATCACCAAATCACTTCATTTATGTCCAATTCAGTCTATAGAACAGTGGAGTTACCCTTGCACAAACATACTGCCCAGAGCTTCACCAAGTTAGACATGCACATCACCAGAAATGAAGCGAGGAAGAAAGATTATTAAATTCACTTTTGCTATTTTTTTTATTATTATTTCCAACACAATTATCAAGAAGCTTGAGTTCATGTGTTAGTCAGAAATATAACTCATTTGTTGAGGTAGCAAAGTGTGAATCAATTTCAAATCTTCAAAACAAGTGAAGTTTGTTGATAAGCAAAAATGGTCCTCAATATTTAGTAAGAAAGTAGAAGCAGTCCAAACAAATTTTTCTCTCTAGTCTTACCCTCCATTTCCATCAGCTCAAGACTACCAACTGGGACATGTCAGCAGTTCCTTGCTGAGCGCATCCCCCAGCTCCTAAGGCCTGTCCCAGAATAGCATGACAGAGCAGCAGGCTGAGACAGCCACAGCAGCAGGCTCAGACCCTCTGGCGTGGCCTTGCCATTCCCAGCCTCTGGCTGCCAGGCAACAGCCCTGTGACATCGCAGCTGATGGCACCACCTCGCTCAGAGCCCCTGGGCCCTGCTCAGCTCAGCTAGGGCCGAGGGCCAGAGACTGCAGCCCCTCGGGCAGCTCTGCCATGCTCCGCCCGGGGCTCTCCCTCCTCATGGGACTCTGCGTGGCCTCGCTGCTCCCCGGCCCGCTCAGAGCTCGCAGCTGTCCCGCCAGGAGCGGGGCCCGGCTGCCGCTGCCAGCCCAGCACAGGCAGCAGCCGAGCCCTGGCACGGGCAGTGCCGGCCTGTGGGCCCTGCAGGGGCACTGCTGCACCTTCCTGGCCCTGTCCCTGCTGCTCGCCACGCTCTGCCTGGGCTGCAGCCTGCGGAGAAAAGCCCCGAGGCAGCAGAGAGAGGTGAGCGATAGGGACCAGGCAGGGGACATGGTGCCAGGGGCCGGGAGCTACAGCCTGCAGGGTGAGGAGCGCCAGCCCCTGAGCAGAGGAAAGCCTGGGCAGGCACCAAGGCTCCTCTGCCTCATCCCAGCCCTGTGCCCGAGCCCAGAGGCAGAGGTTAGGTTCCCTTGCTCGCAGCAGGAAACAGGGACAGCCACCAGAACAATCCAGGACCTGCCCGAGGGCTTCTCCACACACCCTGCAGCCTGGGGCAGCCCAGCCAGGCCCCAGATTCCCCAGGAGAGCCCGAGGGGGCCCAGCCCCTCTGCCCCTTTTACGGAGCTCCCTGCCCTGTGTCTTCAGCAGAAGGGCCCAGCCTGGCCAAGGAGCTGCTGCCTGGCTGACTGCTCCCTGCTCAGTAACGAGGTGATCGAGGTGCTCGGCCGCCAGCAGGAAAACTCTGCCTCCAGCAGGAGCTTCCTGAGGCACCTGCGCCAGCGCTGCCTGCAGGGGGACGCGCTCCGGACAGCGAGGAACAGCAAAGCCTGGAGGGACTTAGACGAGGAGGCAGCACTTTTCTCGGATTGAAAAACAAACTCCTGCTAGGCAAATGGAGCAATGCACTGCAAGATTACTCATATGGATTATTATTATTGCTATTAATCAAATTATTTATTAAATAAGACAGCTTTTACTTCTGTTTTAACTTTAGTCTTGCAAACAAGTTGATTGTTACTCATATGAGAAAGTGAAGTTAAGGGCCACTGAATCATCTCTGCATGCACACTCAAAAAGGATGGAGTTAATCCTGGTACCTCCTTTCCAAAATTTGGGGGTTTAGGCTATTACTGAGAACACACAAGAGTGAAAACACTGCTGTAATGTCCTTCTCTTGTCTCCTCTGCCCCAGCATCAGTAATACATTACAGCCGAAAATCTTCACCAGAAACAGTTGAACATTCATGTCCCACCCTCACTTTTTCCCTTCTAGATTCAGCCATCATCTTCTACCCCCTGTCTATACAGTCTAATTTGATTTAGCTTTTCCTTCTACATCATCCTTGGGTCTTTCAGTCAGGTTCAAAACATCTCAGAGTCCACAAAGCCACAGCTTGAAGTATGATGAGGTTGATTACCTGAGCTCTTCATACGAAGTAGAGAAAATAGGCAGTCCTAGTCCTCAGCTTTGCTTACAGCTCCTTCCTGATCACTCCTAAGGAAAAGGGCCTTTACAGCTTGCACAAGGGTAGAAAAATGTGTTAGATTGAGTCCATGAAAACTTCACTTGAAAAGAAAACGGGTAAAGTTCATCTGAACCAAGTGGCCAAGGGACTGTCAGAACATCTCACTAGAGGGAGCCCCCACCCCGGACATAAATGTACTCAGCTTGCAATGGACAAGGATGGCACAAGCCTATAGCATTGGAAAAATCAGCCCTGAAACTCAATCTCTGCTCCAATAGCCAGAGTTTTAAAGTTTAATATACTTTAAAGTATATTAGTTTTTTACACCAGTTTCAAGCATCCAATTACAGAAATCCCTACAGCGATACCAAAGAGCTTACCACTAGAGGGAAGAGAAAAACATACAGCTTGAAGAGTTTATTACAAAAAACCACTACATTTGCACTTTAAAACTACTGTTAATGAAAAAGTATAGCACACACAAAGTAGTAAAAATAGGTACCAAAGCCCCATAGTAAAAAGCAATACCTATGGCAAAGTTAAAGTGTCTTTGCACTCTACGAGCAAAGGCCAATAAGAGAAGAAATCAGAGAGGCTCACACTGTTATAAGGGAAGTTTGTTAAACAAGTCACACGACTAATTTCTCCTAAAGTTCATAAAAACATGCAGCAGGCTGTAGAAAGGGAAAAAAGCTGAAAATAGGAGAGTTCCATAATTTCTAGGCAGCTTTAGAATCCACAGCTGAAGGAAAGAAATTAATTCCAAGTTCAACAGAAGTAATTCTGCCCACTACCTTGTCACTGCTACAGTATTTGCTAGCAGAGACACATCCCCACAAGGAAGGCTTCTCTAAAAGGATCTGGGAAAAGAACCTGAGCAAAGGAAAGAATCCCATTACACCCAGATCAGAGGCAGCCCTTCCACTCCTGGAAGAATCCTCACCAAATACTTGACTGGGACACTACTAATTTTTATTGTTGCTGAAAACACAAAGGAGATGAGTAAGCTTCAGGAGTGTATCTGACCCTGCTGCAATGTGCAGCAGCAATTCTGCTATACGGACTGTGCTTTTTCCATTCAGTGTCTGTTTTTTTTCTTAGTTAATGCTTTGTTTACATAAATTTCCTGTACAGACTAAAAATTCTGAACTATTAGCAGTTACTAATCTCACATCTAACACAACTTTCCATTCCACTTGTTTCTGCATAGGCTTATGGAGCATTAGAAAAGACAGACTGTAAGACCTGTAATATTATGTGTCTGCTTCTACTCCTACTAAGCCTGGATGATTGTACAGGAAAGGCAATTGCTTATCTAAGTCAAGATAAGCATTATTTCCATATGTTCCATCACCACGGGAAAAGCATTCACAGATGCACTGAAGTACTTCAGATTTGTAGTACAGATTTGCTCTATCACTTCTTGGACTTAAACAAGATCACAATCTGAGCACAAGGAAGAAACATCTGTTGCAGACAAATCGCTTTCTACCCAGCCAAAAATGCAGCACAACATGCACGTCAAAAGCATTTGACGATGAGCACCAACACCTTCTCCCAGGCTGCACACTCCGCCAATATGGTCTGTTTCAGCTAATTACCAAGTGACATAATTGGATGAGCTGAGGACTACAGCCAAGTACCAAACTGGAGGCAAACAGACACCAGGAATCACAGAACGGATGTGGTTGGGTGGCACCTCTAGTGATCAAGTCACCCAGAGCAAGCAGTCCAGGACCTTGCCCCAGTTGAATTTAAACTATCTCCAAAACAGAGATTCCACAACCTCTCTAAGTAACTTGTTCCAGTGTTCAGCCAGCCTCACAGTATGCATGTAGTTTGTTTTTCAATGCTCATAAAGAATTTCCTCTTTCAATGTGTGCCTACTACCTCTTGTCCTGTCACTGTGTACAACAGAGAGATGTGTCTGGAGAGATCTCTTTTACACCCTCCACTCTATCTTGAGAAACACTGACCAGATTTCATCTGGGGTATCTCTTCTTCAGGCTGAAGTTTAGCTCTCAGTCCCTCCAGGCGCAGGAAATGCTCCAGCCCCCAATCGTGTTTTAATAATCTCTGTGGCTCATCTGGTGCATGAACTACACTTCCCAGTTCTGCATCACCTCCTGAGGTCACACTTTTCCCCATCTTCCAGGTCAGCAGGTCATGGTACCTCCTATTCAAGGCTACAGGAGACAGGAAATATCCCCCATCTGAAGGGCTATAACTCAGCCCTGTACAGCTACCTCAAAAAGCCCCGAGCTGGCTCGCTCAGACCAAGTTTAACATAGTGATATGGCTACCAGCAGCCCTCAAACAAGGTTCTAAGTGTGAGGCTTGGCTTTTCAGCCACATTTAAATGGGAGCCACTGAAGACATTTACTACATATTACAGACAGAAAGACTGGTGTACCATGAGAACTGATCAAAATACCCAGTCACTCTGAAACAACCCACACAACACTCATGCAAAATGCAATTTTCTTGTGTTACAAGGTCTTGCATAGTCCTTAAACAACCTTTTTCTCAGTCTATCCCACACAGCTTTCTACATCCTGAAAATAACAAAGCTGAGAGGCAAAAAGACCCTTTAAGTCTGGGAGAGAAAGAAGCAGAAAGGAAGAGCCTGCCTTTTTTATGAAGCTTTTGTAAACCAAGAGAAGACTTGGTGCGGAATGCTAAAGTACCAAAAAACAAAGTTTGACAAAGGACTAACAACAAACCAGGAGAACAAGAACAGGAACACATTCCCAATTCTAATTTGTGATGCACCCTTATCTGCAGGGACATGCAACTGTCAATTCATAAATCAAAGTCTTTTCACTTCAGCAGCATGCACATTGACAGCAAAGACACAACACAAGTAGGCTGAGACCCTTGGGTATTTGTGTGTTTACTTGGAGAGTCAGCATCCAGCTGCTCTGGTTGATGTGCTTGCTGGAGATTTCATGATTTAGGGTCCATAGAAAAGGCTGCTGGTTCAGCTGTGACTCAGAAGGAGCTGTGCTCTGTCTGTGTGAAGAAACCCATTCAATCACTGTCTTGTTTGGTTGGCTTTATAATGTGGACCTTCAGAGAGATTCCAGACTTTGTAATGATACAGTGGAATAACAATGCTGTCGGACACATTATTTTGCTAAGTCCTTGCCCAAGCCTGATTATCAGTACCTCACTCCACATGATATCAAGAATTTCAATATAGATTCTTTTCAGTGAATGGCAGCCTGAAATACACCAAATGGTCAGCCAAGGTCACATGGAGGCAAGAACTACACTGCACTGACTAAACTCATTTCCTACTTTATGACCTCCCTCTACTATAGAGAGCTCCTAATTAACAATATAAGTCCAAAAATTGAGAAACAAACACATGACACTGCTTTGAATCACTGTCCATTGTCCCATGAGTATGTTGATACTTGTCTATAAAACTAGAGGACTACAAGTGATTCTGCTTCACTGGATTCCCTCCAGATGCCTCCACTGCAAGAGCTATGTCACAGCATTCATACAACTATTCCTGGTGTGTTCAAATTGATCCAGTACTTGGGGTAACTATAAGCCTTCATCCAAAACACACCACAGCAGTGCAGCATTCCTCCACTCAGCTTTATACACTGTCTGAAAAAAACGCGACTTTTCATGACCAAACAAGTGTGTACCTATTTTACTTACCAAAATGTGAGAATCCATTTAAATAGGTGAGCACTTAGAGCATCAAGGAGGATTTTAAAAAGTTTATAGTGAGGAACCACAAATTCATTACTTTCATTCATTAACTTATTAAGTTAATTAACTTATTAAGACAATTTTTAGTCTACCTTTTCTGCTTTTTTACTTCTCTACACCACTGCTGAGCAATGACTTCTCTAGTTGAGTATTATAGGCTTTTGCAGCATTTGCAGTACAGCTTGGAATTAAAATGCTACTACCAGAAAACTTGTGCAAAATCATCAGCAAATATTTCATGGCATTGTCACTCAAAAACCTGTCTGCCTGACATGGAGTGACAACAGCTTAGCAGGTGGGAGAAGGCACATCAGTTTTCTACTATCAGGAGAGGTAGGTAAGTGTTGGGGTTTAGAAATTTTCCCTTTTGTTCTTTGAGGGAATTTTCTCTCATATGTTGCTAGGAGACAAAAATGACCAGGTACTTGAGAGAGACAAAAGAAGTTTCCAGGCTCAGGGGAGCGGTGCAGCTGGCTACTCTCTCTCTCTCTCTGCCTGGGGGTTCCTCTGGGAAGGGCAGAGATATCACCAGATTTGGGCTGGGGAAGGGGTTGGGTGCAGCTCCCAGCTTTCTCTCATGCTCTTGGCATTTAGAAGAGAAACAGGCTGCAATCACTGTGGGAAGAATTGGCCACCACGGCAGGGTTCTGTTTCCTGCTACCTTCTCCTACCATGAGTGGAGCTCTGCTCCTGAGAGGGGACAATGTGCTGGGACCTTATTAACACACCACTTCACCCAACAAAGGCCTTCTCACCATCTGCTGGGGTGCCTTAGGGAAAATCCTGGGATCTCCGAGCCCCTTCCTCCTCCAAGGGAGCTTGTTGGGAAGCCACCCCCCAGCCCCTGCCCTTCTTCTGCCCCTGCTCTGGGTTTTTTACTACTTTAGCCATGAACCACCTGTCTGCTGGGACACCCCTGCGGCTCCAGCCACAGAGTTTGATACATCTCATTTACCATTCCAGGATTTTGCTCATCCCTGCCATCCAGCTTGCTGCTCAGAGGTTCCTGCTACAGCTCATTTCACCATCCAGAGGGGCACTAGGAGCAGCTGCCCCATGGGGTTTGTAAAGCAAGCGCCTTTTCCATCTCTGTCCTCAGCCCGCCCACCATGGTCCCCGTGAGGGAGTGGCCTCACGCCACAGCGCCCCCTGCTGGCGCAGGGAATCATCGCAGCCGCCCTGCCCGGCTGGGAGCCCCCAGCGCCCCCTGCTGGCTGTGCCCAGAACTGCACCCAGGGAGAAAGAGAGAAGCTGGGACTGGCTCTGTGCTGCTGTTTGTTATTGGTTTTGTTTGCCTAGTAAAAGCCTGTCACTCCTTTTCATATATCTTGGCCAGAAAGCCCCATAATTTCAAGTTATAATAATTCAGAGGGAATTCCATTCCAAGGGAGCTTCCCACCTTCCTTAGCAGACACCTGGCTTTCAAACCAAGACAGTAATTTTTATCCAGGTGCAAAATATGTTTTCTAAATGGAGACATTAGGCTTGGGAGTAGCTCTTACACCTTGCAGTATTTTCTTTTCCCTACTCCCTGAGATACCAGATGTCATTTGCTACATTGAAGAGTACTGGAGATTCAACTCAAACAGCAAAGAACAGAGGAAATTTTGAATACTTGAAGACAACTCTCCCACTACTCATTTGTGTTGCAAGTCATGCTTGCCTCATTCAAGGACTTAAAAATGGAAATTAATACAAACACTCAAGCAGTTACAAACTCACTAGCAGTTAACAGAAAGATCTAGCTCTATCTTCTTTTACATATCTACCTAGAAATAAAAGACACACCAAAGCCCAAAGCCTTTAAGTCAATATAAGAATGTCTGTGTACATCACATTCTCCTGGATTTAGTTATCACAGTACACTTACAATCCTTCCCCTGTAAGAATACTGGTGGGAATGCAGAAAGAGGGGAAAAACAGAAAGGAACTCTACTTTTTCTTGAAATACAACTGACCCATACTCTGAGCGACAACTGCATGAAATCTGGGGTTTGCATTCAGTGGATGTAGATTCATTAGGAAATCCCACCAAAGGACAGCACTGCAGCACACGATACATTGGTAGGTGAGCAGTAGAGTCCCTTATACAGAAGAAGTTACACTGAGCACATGGGATTAAGTCCAGTGCAGGTTGAACTTCAACCAGAAGTCATACCTGAGCAGCAAATGGAAAACACAGAACTTGGAGCACCTTTACAGTCTAACCAGCCATACCAAGGAGACGATCAAAAAAGCCCATCATTGCATAAACAAGCCTTCGTGGAAAAGCAAAGAGCAGGATAATGCAGGGAAATGTTTTAATGAAAGACAGATGTGCAACCTGTTTCTTCATATCTACACTTTTCTTCATACCTATTCTGCATTAGAAATAGACTGCATTGTTTGGACAGGAGCCTTTGGGTAAACTCCAGAGCAGTTAAAATCTTTTCTTACACAGCATTTGACCACCAACTCCCAGGGATGCTATTATTGCAAAGGTGCTTGCAGGGAACTACCTCCACTCTCAGAAATAAATGTATTGGCTATATCAGCACAAGGCTCAGAGGCTTCATTTTCCAACAGTATATTCTATAGCATCCCATCCCAAAAATAACAACTGAAAACTTTGGTGAAGGCCTTTGTGAAACATTTCTGCAAACATGCCAAGTCAACATGCAATAGTCTGCAAGTCTCGGGACAATCTCTGTGCACAAACATTATGCTTCTCCCTCACACTGCACACTGAAATAGAAAGTATTTCTCAATATCATTTCAATGGTTTTTAAAGCTGTACAAAATCCAAATTTAACATCTTTCAAGTGGATTTTTAAGCCTTCCCTCCATCACAGAAGACCATTTTCTGGGCATTATAAAAAATAAGCAGCACTTCCTACAGGGCTGAGAAATTTTGTCTCAATTGGATTTTCCAAATACACATCAGCTCACATTGAGAAAGCCACATATCATTTCACAGAGTAACTACTATATTTAATGGTTGGATTCAATGAACTTATGGATCTTTTGCAATCTTAACAACCTTATGATTCTACACTACCATTATTCAGATCCTTGCTGGCTTGTTCAGAGACATTTCTACATGCTTAGCAGTTTGGGTCTACAGAATCAAAAAAGGGAAGTCAGACTTATGTTATTTCCAGTGACTGGGTTTTCAACATATGTGTAATCAAGTGTTCAACTGTGCATGAAGCAAATACAGCTACACATAAAAGTTAGTTAACATGATCCAAACAGAGAGACTGGTGAGCTTAAGCTGCACCAGTGGTCCCCCAACACCCTCAAGGGAGCTAAAGCAGTATCATTACTTCCTTTGAGTGTGAGGTTAGTATTCAAACCTGTTGCAAGCCTCCCACACTCAGAGATGGGTGGCCTACCCTGTGTCATCACTGATTATAAAGAGTCAGGCAGCAAATCCTAGTTGAGGCAGTAGTTCAGCACCTTCATAAATACCTGTCATATATAAGCTACATCAAATTAAACCAAGCCATACCAGTCTCCACCTGTCTAATCAAAAGAAGGTTCCATCTGCAGAAGGACATCAGCTTTTTCCACCTGCAGTTGAAAATATCTCAGTCACACAGCCAGGCAACAGATCCACGTTAGTGAGCCATAACTAGGGTACAATTTAACAGCTTGGTTTTGGCCTCAACCTAATCATAGGCACATGGCTTCTAATCAGGTTGGCACATTGGTTCACATCTGTCTGCAAAAGACTGTGAGGACATATGCCACAATCCATCATAAATTATAGATTAGGGCACAAGCCAATTTACCATACTGAGCAAAGCTAGATGACTTACTGAAGTTGTCTTTGTTGAGCAATACATTCATTTGAGGGTTTGATCCTGCAATCCCCCACACTCAAAAGAAACTCAGCCTTTATATATAAAAAGAAGAGTGGAAAAAAATAATAATCAAAGAAAAGACAGAAGCCAAAATACATAACCTGCTACTTTTCCCCTGCATATCTTAAACTATCTTACTGAAGTCAGCCACCAAAGTATTCCAAGCTGGAACCTGCAATTTTTTCCAGCAGTTTCTGAGGAACAGCACATCCCAACTTAAGGCATTGCTGCTGCTAAAGCCGTCCTCCCTCACACCCTGAACGAGCCTGCCAGCTGACAGCACACTGCATCATCCTGACTTCCTAATTCTACTAAGGACATCCTTAGGGACCACTATACAAAACTTTATCCCAGTGACATTCAGCAGCTACAGAAAAAAGAAAAAAAAAAAAAAAAAAAGATTGTTTCTCATACTGCACAGGACAGAAGCTTGAAGGTTATTCATCTGGTCAAGATTCACATCACCAGTAATTAAACATTAAAAATATACTCTTTCTGGCAAAGATGTGCCTAACTTCCCTTTGCATCTTCACCTACTATCTCTCTCTAAAACGCATCAAGAGCTTGCAAAGCCTCAATAAGGACACCAATTTATCAATTTATTGTTGAGAGCAGCATCCTTTCCTATGGTTAACTTATACCCCTCAAGGAGCTGCCTGCCACTGTAGGTAAGAGAGCTTTCTCAGCTGCATGGAGAAGAACCACAAAATAATAACTCTATCCAGGACCTGTATAATCTTAATGCTGTATGGAAGTTACCTTGTTAAAAACGTCACAGAGAAGCAGCTTAAAGAGAAGTCATCATCTTAATTACATCAAAGACAAGTGATTTACTTTCTTAGAGAGAGGATTAGCTACACTGGATTTTGTGTTCTTAATCTATATAAACAGATCTGAACTTTTTAAGAATCTTTATCTCATACTTGCTGAAAGCAAGAAACTTTTTTGTTTTTTCCAAAAACACTTCAATGCAAACTGTAAAAGAAATGTAATCTCTTCAGCAGCTAATCCATCCTATGAAGGTTATTAGTATGAAGTTCACCAGAAAATCACAAGCTCAACTGAATATATCTCCAGTCTTTGTTTACTGTAGTTTCCCTCCACCCCTTACACTAAGCACACTAATTTATCTACATATATCAGGGATATCAGTAACTAGAGATGATTCAGCTCCAGAAACAAATGAACACACACAGATTATTGCTCAGTTTATGCTCAAGTAAACTTCCACCTGAAGAGTGTAGTGGTTTTGGTTTCCCAATCCGAATTTCCATCCAATGTGCCAAGTAATGTAGTGGGTCTGGGGCTGGCCAAATACCAGTGTGCCCACTAGAATTATTACTTATTTTCTGCTGCAAGAGAAGGATTAGAGGGAGATCAAAGCAGGGATAAAACTTTAAACAGTATAAAGAAAACTTTATTAACACAACTAAAAGAAAAGAAATAATAAGAAATCCAAAAAAACCTTTCAGACCACTTCTCGCTCCAACTCTTTTTGTTTTCCTACTGATAATATAAGGAGACAAATTTGGTATTTTCAGGCAGTTTACCACTTCCAAAATAATCTTTTTCCAGTTCACTTAGAGGAACTGAACTCTCCTGCCATGCCACAGAGACTTTTCCACAAGAAACTGCTCTCTCGTGGTTTTAATTTTCACAAACAGCAGCTACCCAGAAACTTGCAGTCATAAAGGTCCCTCCCACAGTTTGGTTTCCACAA
Organism: Sialia sialis; assembly: GCA_009812075.1. NCBI lineage: Eukaryota > Metazoa > Chordata > Aves > Passeriformes > Turdidae > Sialia > Sialia sialis. Next base: position 1,092,401 of record VRYO01001589.1, read on the forward strand.
CCACTATGGGTCATTCCAGCTCATTGGGGTGCAATTTTAAAGATGAGATCTTCTAGTATAGAAACAAAAAGTTCTCTTATCTCTGGGAACAGAGGTTTTTCTTCTTCTGTCCCTGGGGAAAGGTTTCTCATCTCTCTCTGTCCAAGTTTTTCATTAGATCACAGCTGCTTCAACACTGGTGCTTCTGCTCATGGCTATGGCTACAACGCTATATCCCCCCAGTGCATTCCATTAGTTACAGGGGAAAAAAGTCTGATGCATCAATTACATCACCACCACAGCCTTACAAGAGAATTTCAGCCCAAGACTAAGGCATCTCCTCATTGCCCTCCCATCTGGGATTTGATTACTTCTTCAATGACCTCAGTGTGTCCCTGTTGGTTTTTTTACGTCTTCACCCTTTTCTTTTTCTCTCACTCAGCAGATTGATGTCTTGTTCATCTTTAAATGTGATTTCACAGAGGCATATTCATCTCTCTTAAGTGGTTTAACAGGGTGTCAATATTCAAAACTAGTCAACTGATTCAGTCAGGTCCAAAGGAAGCTTCCAAGGTCCTTACAGGGAATCACTTTCGTATCTTGTGGATTTTTTTTCCCCCTAACTAAAAACCAAACTGTGTTAAACCACAACAAAGAGTTATTCCCATCTCTGTACTCTGCAAGTCTGCCTTTGGAAATCAATAGCAGAGGTATGTATTGGGAAAGCCAGAAAGGTGTGTGGCGTCACCAGATCATGGTCAGTTTTGCACCACTATGCAGTTTTGCATCTGCTCAGGACATATCCTGAAATGACAGCCAAGAGCATGAGCAAAGAACACACAGGGATCTGGTTACACCCTCCTGCCCTGGCAGCCTTGGATATCTGTTGCAGCCAAATACCAACTCAGCCTTGAAGTTACTCCACATTGTGCCATGGGCACACAGACTTCAGCACAGACTAAGAAGCTACAAACATGGTTTGCTCTTCTTACCCCTCCAATTCCTTTGCTGCTTCCTTAACATGCATATAAAATGGACAGAGAGCAGAACTGAGCAAATATTTTCAGCCACATCCACAAAAAGCATGTTAATTTCACAAGTATTGAAAATAATTAATTACCATGATTCTCACACATTTCACAGAAACCACAGTTGTTGTTTCTTGATGGTGCTCCCCAGCTATTATACGCAGCAATTAATAGGCAGTGCTCTCCATGTTCATCTAGGAGACAGTTTCCTAACCTTAAACACACCAGTATTAAAGAGATCCGGTGATAAGATGTTTAGCATGAGTAATAGTGGTATGCCAACACATGAAAAGAAAGGACAAAACCAAACAGCACGAGTTTAAGCAAAGCTGGAATTCACATTCAGGGCCACAGGTAACAGATGAGATGCTGAACAGTGGAACACAAGTTATTGCTGTTTTCTGTGTGTACTCAGCAGAAAAACTGCTGCACTCTGAACTTCATCAAGCCAAGAGTTTCAGTAGCAAAAGCATCTCTCTGAGAGATGGCAAAAATTACACTGTCTCAATTTACTTTCAACCCTGCTACTCAGCTAAAAATTTGTTATAAAGACAGTCATTGTAAGAAAAAATTCACAATGAAAGCTGATGGACTTGGATTTTTGGTGGGGAGATGGTCTTGAAGCACACAGGTTTCATACGCTCTTACTGTCTGAACTTGTGACTATCAAACTCATCTAACAACCTCAGTGTTCTAGCTGAACAATTTCTTTTTCTGTATACATCACTGATAATACTGAGTGGTTTAGATACATGCCATTTCTTACTTGTCTGGCTGAAATGCTGGTCAGAGTTCAGTGTTACCACACATTATCTTTTCACTGTGAAGCATTTGAAGTGGCTCATCTACAAGCTTCATATCTCTGTAATCCTATGTTGACCCACTGTGAATATTTAGAAAGCTACATATACATAGTACAGTGATGCTTTTATTAAATCCAAACCCTATTATTCAACATAAAACTCTCAGTGTTAAAATACATTAATTTGAATAGTTTGAGCCATATAATTTTCTTTAAAATATAGCAGATTAAAAAGATTCAGATACTGCCAAAACATCTAAACATATTTCAAGACTTGTTTAAAAGGACTGCAGACCTCGTTCCATTTTAACTTCATCCTACGAACAGTACAGTAATTTCACAATTATAAACCGCACCTCTTTCATTGAAGAATCCAGCCTACCCCAGTAGTGTGGCTAGTCATCAGGTGCGGCTTATCTATGGACAAACCCCAGCTAAATGCCAACCCGGAAGTGAGAGCCGGCCGGGGAGGGCACCTGGGGCTGCCTTTAAAGGATTGTCTATGAAAACTGTTGCAACTTGAGCACCCAACACCAAACCCCACGCTGGCACAAATCTGTTACTAATTTGTTACTTTGTCACACATGGATCCTTGCTTATATATGGACAAATCCCGTGGTCTACCCGGCTACCCCAACGTGCGGCTTATAATTGTGAACTTACTGTAATTCTTACCACTAGCAAAGATCTTTAAATCACCACCCAAATTAGCTATTTTCTTGGCATCATTGTCACGCCAATGAATTCCAAGGGCTGTGAGAGTCAGGAGGACTACACTAAACATCATTTATTCCATCTTCTAAATTACTCAATTAATACCACAAATATTTTTTACCAATGGCACACAAAACTCAGCAACAACGAAATTTTCAGACCATAATTTTTAAATAAGCTTTCCAGAATAGTTTTCAGAAGTCACCTCTCAAATTCACCATTTCAGAGTAAAAACATCTTTGGGAATTAATGTGTACCCAACCAAAAAAAAAAAAAAAAGTGTTTAACTTCAAAATAGACTCTAGTTGATAGTCTGCATGGTGGCATTTTATTCACTGAGCAATATCAGCTCCTGTTACCATACAAGATGAGTGCCTAACAAAGTGGTATGTAATAAATAGCATTGAAACAAAGGGATATAAATTCCAGAGCTTCATAAAACAAGTTCATTTTTCACACGCTTCAGGAAAACACTCTGTTTCAAAGTACAGGAGAAAACAGATGAGATGTATGTGCTTTTGGTGTATCTGTAGGATAAGTTGGGAGAACAATGCATTACCGAATAGCTACATTATCCAGCCCTCTGTGGCAAGCTCATTCTTTGTCTCCTCATTTCCTTAATACAGTTAATACAGAAAGCTTATATTTACAGGACCATTTCAAGAACAAAAGTTTTGTCTTCCTACTGACATTAAAGAGGGCCACTTGTCATTAACTGTCCCTTTTCCTTTCACTGCTGAAACACCAGACCTCTGCAATCCACTTGTGCAGCCTGGCAAGCAGCACACCAAGAATCAGGGGTGTTGACAATACAGACCTTCTGGACATGAACATACCCACATCAGACTGCTCAGAAAAGTAGGCACCAAGCTTAGTCTTTGCATTGCACATTGTGCCACCCTCTTCCCAAAACCAAGACTTAGCACATTGATCAAATTCCATGCCAAAACATACACCAACCTAATTTCTTATGGCTAGTCATGTCCATGTGAGGAGACCTGCAAAAAAATGTAGGTTTTTTTTTTAGTCACAGCAGAGAATTGTTAAATACAGTGCCTCTTTGAACTTCCACATGTTTTTTAGTAGCTTTGCTGCTACAAAGAGACAAAGCCTTTCTCAACTACCATTCAGAATTCAGTAACTTTACTCCTCGGGAGCCTTTTCATAGATGCATATCCCTCTGTTATGTTGCTCTATTACAGACTTCCATCCTCACCAAAACACCAAACTTCCACCAAGATTTGCTGGTTTTCTTCAGAATTTAGTTCTGACCACAACTTCTATGAAAGAGAGGAGGAAGGGTAGAAAGAAACCAAAACAAACATTCTTCCACAAACTAAGGTATGTTCTTCTAATTTGCCAATAAAGAGTGCCCGTGAAGTAACCCAGAATGAGATTGGTTCCTTCCCAACATGAACCTCATTTCAGTTTGCATAATTCTGCATACAGACTTTTCAATGATCTTCCATTAGACTTTCACATAACAAAAATGTATGCCTAACTGGAACTTCCCAACACCCTCCAGTGAGTCACTCAAAACTTAAAAATGGGCACTATGAAGGTTTTACATTGTACATGCAATTTTTCCTAATATCCAGTACAAAAAACTGCAGCAGTGAACACCTGTAAACCCCAGCTGAGTAATGAGTGTCTGTGGGGATGGCTGCCAGCTCAGATGCTCCACCCTTCTCCTACAGCTTCCAACTCCAGCAGCTGATTGATTGTGCCTGCTTCACTTGATTTGTTCTTGGTTGCTTTCTTGATTTCTCCTCATCACTCTTCCTGAACAGCCACTCTATGCTTTACTAATCAATCTGTCATTTTTTTACTGTATATGGTATTGCAAGTGAATTGTAAAGAATGTTTTCCAAATTCCCCATCAGTTGTTGTTTTGGCTTGACAAATACACAGATTTTATTTTTATCACCAGCCCCCTTCAGACCTCTCCTGTTTGTCAGTGCAAGCAGCCACCTTTCACTTGAAGAAAATATCAGAACTTGAGCATGGCACTGTTGGATCATCACCAATTCCATCACATCTGGGAATTTACTTGTTCTCTCCAGAATCTCATTCAGGCTGTGCCTGTTGCCCTCTGTGTATGTCCCATCAAACAGGGCAAAAGTTCTCATCAGCAATAAGATTTAAATTCTAGTTTTTTCTGTAATTCAGCTTAAAAAAGACAGCTTTTAGACACACTTGATACCTTCATAACAGGGTCAACATTTAATAGAAATAGTTTGAAACACATGCAATAACAGTCATATTAATACACACATTTCTTTTAATTGTCCTAATCAGTTGCAGTGTGGAAGCATTTCAGCAGCCCAGCCTTACAGAAGTTCACTATTACTCATGGCTTACTTACAACAAATACAAAGAAAAAGAGCAACTGTGGGTATTTTCTCCTGAATGTATAGTGTAACAAAATCTTCGAGTAGCAGAGAAGTGTTCCAGCACAACTTCTGCTTTCCAGCATTTTTTACAGTGTACTAGGTACTAACAGAAAGAATGCAAGAGCAGCTACAAGGAAATAAATTCCCCACTGCCATGATTCAATACCCACATATTAGACACTGACATTTTGCTTCTGTGAAGTGTAACAGCAATCACAACGTAAATCCACACCTTGGCACTTTCAGCAGCCCAAGTAATGCAACATCTGTGAATTTCAGGGCTTTACAGAGAATCTGAGAGTAGCTGGAATAAAAACATAGTTTGGGCAAGGAGGGATAAAGAAACTCCCAGTTAAACCACATGACATACTATATATTCCCACATAGCACAGGCTTCCAAAATCAACCTGCAATAAGTCAGGTAATCCTTTTTATTTTTATGCAGTCTTTGTTCTCTAGATGGACAGGCTTTCTGATGTTGCAAGCTATAAATGACCTACTCAAATGGGAGAAAGAGATCTATGGGTACTGATGTAATACAGCTACTCAGCAGGGCTGAAGAGCTCAGCAATCTCTTGACATATTTTCACTTCCAAAGTTATTCCAGTTGCTTTTAGGAGTTGACAATAGCAATAGCTGCTTTTGACAAGGACATCTGAAAATCTGTGAGCTCCTTCAGATTGTGCTAAAATAAGTGTTACAGCCTTCCAGTTTAAAAACAGCTGATTAGCTCCAGGCTTCATTTCACCTGGACTATAACCATAAAGACCATGTTCACCTGCAGACAGAAGGTTACTCTACACACCTCTTCATTTGCCTTTAATGATAACAAAAGAATCAGAAAATTAGTCCTACATCTGCAGAGGCAGGAAGCACTTTAGGTTCTAATAGTTAAGTTACTCCTTCAAAAAAAAAAAACCACAGGCTTCAGCCAAGTAGGATGGCAAGACAAAAAAAAAAAAAAAAAAGCTCAGAAGCCATCCCTATTCCTCCACATCCTTGTGTGAATGAAAGAGAACTAGACAAAGAACAAGGCATTGTTATAGAATTACTTGCAGACTAGAGAAGTCTGTAAGCAAACAGGATTCACATTTTTGGTCAGTTCTCACTGTAAGTATTTAAACAACCACACTGGTGATCACAACCATGATAAGGCTGCACATGCTCAGGAAATAGGAGTTAATCCAGGCCAGACTGATGTTCCTCAGCCCAAGAAAGAAAAGTAAGGGAGGCCCCTTCTTCTTCAGTTTCTGAATTCCTAGAAAACAACACAACTTGCACACTTCCCCTCTGCTTTTGGTTCACCTGCAACACTGTTTTGCCCAGATTCCTCATAGGCTCAGTAAGTTTCAGCATGACTGACTGCTGGAGTTTCTGGCAAGTGAGACTCAGAGAGATCTATTTCACACATTTAAAGGTCAGTGACTTCATCTGGGGATACCAGCAGAGTTCTGGGACACTACTGAAGCTCTAACAAATTTTTTGGGGTTTTTTCACCCCATCCCAATTTTAGGCTATCACTATTCATAACAACATGGGTTCGAAGTCTTGGCCTTCCCAGAAGTAACTTTAGACTGAGCAAACAGAATGGTCTATATTTTAAAACTCCCCCACTTCACTTACCATCACTTTCACTCTTACTTTTCAAGTCTTCCATCCATGTTGGAATAGTTTTCAACGCAACATAATCCCCCAAGTACTCTTTGCGTCTTTCTTCCAAGGTCATCTTCAGCAAACGCTCTGTTTAGGGGAAAGAGAAAAGAAAAGTTTTACAAGCTTTCAACATTGCTGCATATGAGCCACACCAATGCCACTCTAATTCCTGTATCAGAGAACAGCACAGAATATAGTAGGGAAAATTCCCAACTTTAGTAGAGAGTTGTTTGATAGGGAATTTTCAGGTCTGAATGTCTGTCCTGTAGGTTTTGCATTTGTAAACCAGAACTAAATAAAAACAACAAAAGTTCAAATTAAGGCAGGGAGCACAAATTAAAAAATGCTACTACATAACAAAAGAGATCAGCTACAGCAAACGTTCTGTCAGTTGCTAGGTGTCTACGGTGGTAAAAAAGGCAAGTTAACTTCAGAGATTTTCATTTGAACATTTATAGGACACACCTGGTTACCACACTAAAAGGCATATAGACAGTTTTTGTTTTCTCCTGAGAAAGTCACCACCTCTTTTTACAGATCTTTAGTGGAAAGTAAAGCATCAAACATTGCACAAGTATGTCAGCTACTGCCAACTTCACTCTTCTTCAGACCCTGCTATAAATGGACTTGTACAATTTAAAAAAAAACAAAAGCCATCCCAATGACCCAAAACTGCAAACAACCCAGCACTTAGCTGACTTTTGCAGTCACATCCTCTTTTCCCTCCCTCCCTCATCAATGCTTAGTATTAGCTCAGCACAACATGAAGAGCTTCTTCCCTCCCAAAATAAGAAGGGAAAAGAAAAAAGAACTGTAGAGAATATCATGACACCCATACTCTACTCAACTTTCTGGGCCTGTTTTTACCAGTAGCACTGTGCTACTTTAATCATACTAACAGTTTTTCTTGAAATGTTAATCAGTAATAAATGCTCTTCAATGACAGAAGAATTTTTAGGGGTGTAGGGAAAGGCTAGACCTATGTTATTTGCACTTTACATAAAGGACCAGGCAGGCATAAAAAGAACATTTTCATCTCAAGTTGAAGAAACAGCAAAAGATGATCACAGAAACTGCTTGTCAGATCAAACCCTAAAAAAACCAATAAAGAAAATCACTGGGGTCTGGTTTGGTGTTCTTTTGCTTGTGTTTTTTAAAAATAAAGTTTCCTAACTATGCAGGCTGCACAGTGTAATATGGCAAGTTTTGAGCACAGCCTCCCTTAACAAAAAAGTTGATTTTGGTATTTTTTGACAGTATTACCAGTTTCTTCAGATGACAAAAACATCTCTCTCTCCTTATCCAGCCTGGTACCTCAGTGAGATACTTACACCTGCCAAGCAGAACTGACCAACGAGGGTCACAGCTGTATACCCACCTCTGTTACTAAGCTCTTGGCAGAGGAACTCCAAGTATCTGACACTGGGAGTCCTACAGGCAGGCAGGCCTGAGAGAGTGTGTCAGGTTTGAGGGACTGACAAGCAGAGCAAGTCTAGGTGCCTTTTGCTGAAGAGGCAACAGAGCCAGTCCCATGCCTTCAAAACATAAGTTCTGCTCTACAGGAAAAGTTTTATAAAAGCTTGCTTTTGTGAATCACCAGCAAGAACTTAAACTGAGTCTTAATTATACACAAACCTCCCAGAGGATGCTCCCAACAGCCTTCACTGCCAGTACAGTTTTCTGCCTCTGGCAGAAACTTGGGGAGTTTGCAGCAGCCCAGTCCTGTGTCTAAGGCTCCAAAATCACCTCTACTCCAGCTCCATTTCAGCTGTCCTCAAGGATATCTCCCCTGGGAGGATGTGCATCAGCCCTTAATTACCAAGAATGTAACTAAAAATAGCAATTGTATTGTCAGTGGGTTTGAACTCAATATTTAGCAATCGGTGCTTTTTTTTTCCTTGTAAGAAGTGCTTCAGAATATAAAAGGCTAAGAACTGCACTCAGCTTCACGGGAAGAGCAGAGCCAGTGAGCAAAGCCATCTTTGCAGGGCTTCAGGGTTGCTTGTGAAAGGTGAAGGCAGACCCTGACAAGATTTGATTTCCAAAGTACTGACTGGGTAAGAAGGAAAGAAGTTGGGCTTCTGTAATTCTCCTCTCTAGCAAACCAGGTACTTGATAAGAACAGTCCCAGAGGGCTAAAAACTGAAGTGCAATGCCAGCAATGAAGGGAGAAGCTTTTTCTGCCCTCCTCACTCAAAGTACTTTGGGCCAACACCATCAGCATGGTGCTGGAAAAGATACTGGACCAGAAGACTGGCAAATGCTCTTCATTCTGGACAAAAAGACAGGGAGTTGTGGCCAGAAATGCTTCCTGGATGAAAAAGCCTCAGCAGCACTGACTTGCATTCAGTAACATCACCATGCTGATGGACACCACCACCCTCACAGCAGACTGAGGCACCAAGTGCGTCAGCAGCTGCAATTCTTCCCAGACCCTCCACTCTGCCCTCCTTATCAATGACTTGAGTTCACCTGCCAGGCTAAGAATGCACAGCTGAAAGACAAGTGGGAGTAATAAGAACATTCCCTAGAGTCTACCAGAAACTTTTCCCCATCTGCCCCTTGCATTTTTTAAAGGTAAAGCATACAGCATTAAGGGGAAAGTCAGTTGTAATTGATCACACATAAACAATTTAACTGTACCGTCTAACTTCTCCGAGGTAGAAATTTGTTGCCTCACCTTTACTACAGAAACAATGATTGTAAGACAGTTTGAAAGAAAAAGACTCACTTCATTTGAGAGGAGTTTGACAGGAGCAACTAACCTACAGAAAAAAAAAGTTAATTTGTGTTTTAACAATTTTTCTTTAGAATTGTGCACCTGAATCCTGTTCATTGAACTGGTCTTGTGCTTTCTTAGCTTGAAACATACTTAGAGTCACACAGGTGAGGGAAGAAAAAGAGAACTTAAAATGTGACTCTCTGATCTGTTTTTCTTCCTCTCCTCGTCTATTACTACATTAAACTTTCCTCCTCACAGATATAAATGTTGCACTTCTACTCTGTGAATTTCTTTCTTAATTTTCACATTGCTCTCCCTGGGATCAATATAAAATACCAAAAAAAACCAATGCCTGCACCAAATGTTTGGCCCACAGTTGTCATGCTCTGGAGTTTGGCTTAGGGGTTTTATAAACTGAGAACACACATGTGGGGATTCCTTAAAATATACATGAAAATACGAAGTAGTTTAAAAGATGGGACGTAGGGGAGCTTAGAGACTCCCATTTCACCCCGGCTGAACGACAGCAGAATCCAAACCGATTACACCACGGATCCCAATAAACCGTCCTTCCCCTCAGAAAACCGCGTTGAAAGAGAAGCAGCACGTTTGGAGAGCATGTGCCCAACTTTTCGGCCTGAAACACTCCCACAAGGTGACTCGGGGGCGGGCAGCCCTCAGCCAAGGGGTTGTTTACCGCCCTCCCTCCGCTCCTCACGGACACGCCGAGCTGTGAGGGGAACATCTCAAATTCCCGCACGCCCGGGCTGCCATGGAGGCTGTTCCAGCCAGGAGAGCCCAGGACGAGCGCGCAGAGCCCGGAGCTGCCCCTTGCCCAGCCCGTCCCCTCAGCCGCGGCCGGCGGGAAGCGCTACCGGACACCCCGCGGTGAGGCGGCGGCTCTGAGGGCACCGGGACCACCCCCCGCTTCCCGGCTCGGTTCAAGGCGGGAGAAGCGGGCCCGGCCACCGGGAAGGGCAGCAATACCTTTCTCCTCCCGCCACAGCTTTTTCCGCTTGTTGCCGGGGTACATGGTGGTGTGGCTGGCGGCGGCTTTGAGCTGCAGGTTCCCCAGGCTCACGAGGGGGTGGAGGAGACGCCGCGCCAGAGCCAGAGCCGAGCGATACCGACGCCCTACGCGTCTGCCACCGCCGCTGGTACCGTTGATCCCGCCGGGTCCGACTCCGGCTCCGCGCCCGCCGCACGGTGCCCGTCAGCCGGGTCACGCCTCGCTCTACCCCGACACCCCCGCAGCGCCCGCCCCGCTCCCTGCCGCCCGTTGGCTCCGGCAGCCGCCGCTCAGCAGCCACCTCCTCCTCCCGCACGGACCAGGAGGAGCCTGAGCGCGGCGGCGCCGGGCCGGCAGGCTTTGGGGGAGTGTGTTCTGAGGGGACACGGCGTGGCGGGTGCTTGGGTGCGACACTGCGTGCTCGGCGCGGCGCTGGCTCTCGGAGTCCCCGCGGGGCGGGAGGGAAGGAGGGAGCGGGCGGGCACCACTGTCCCGTCCCGCCCTGCCACCGCCCCCCGCCCGCCTCCTCCGCCCCTCTGCTTCCGGGTTGCGGCGGTACCGGGCTGTGCCCGGGGCGGCGGAGCTGTTGCCGAGCGACAGCGCCGGGGCCCGGCCCCGGGCCCGAGCCTGGGCGGGCTCGCCCGCCCACCAGCGCCTCACGTGCAGCAATGGCAGCCGTGAGGGCCTGGACCGTCCGGGACCCGGGAAACTGGCCCGGCCAGGTTAAAAACTGGAGCTGCAGATGCTGGGCTGAGCTTTCCGGGAGCGGGGCTCCGCTGGCTTGTCTAGAGAAGGGCAGGAGAGCTGGTATAGGCTCTGGAGCACAAGTCCTGTGAGGGAGCTGGGCGTGTTCAGCCAGGAGAAAAGGAAGCTCAGAGGTGGCCTTGTCACTCTCCAGAAGTCCCTGAAAGGAAGCTTACAGCCATGTGGGCCCATGTAACCGGCATCAGGACGAGAGGACACATAGCCTTTAGCTGGACCAGAGAGATTCAGGTTGGACATTTTTGCAGAAAGGGTGATTAGACATTGAAACGGGCCTTCCAGAGAGGTGGTGGTGTTACTACTCCTGGGGTGTTTAGGAAAAGACTGGACATGTCACTCAGTGCCTCACTGTAGTTGACAATCTGGTGTTCTCTCAAAGATTGAATTGGATGATCTCGAAGGTCAGTCTTTTCCAACCTTATTGATTCTGAGATTCTGTGACTCCTGGGATCCCTCCACCACGCCCCTAGCCCATATTCCCGCCTATTGTGACAATCACCACTGGCTGCGGCAGAGGGTCAAGGTCCACTTGGCTCCAAAGGTCCTGTGGTCCCTGTTCTGCTCAGCCTGCTCTGTACCAAGAGTAATTTTCTCCTTTACACCAGCTTCCACGGACTAAATAAATAAATACAAAAGCTTCCCTACAGCCGTACAGAGGTTCTTAGCTTCGCTTGTGCCCCCGTGGAGGGAAAGCCCTTCCCCTTGCATGTGAATGGCTTTACCCCTGGAGTGCAGCAAGTGCTTGGCTTAGAGCAGGAGTGATGAAGGGCTGGTGTGACAAAAGACACGTCACAGCCTCGCTGTGCTGATTAACTGACACAGCTTCACCAGGACAGAACAGTTCACAGGGGTACAGAGGTGTCTGCAGTCAAACACAGCATCTACGTCTGTTCCTATGGAAAATGGAATTCCAGCTAAACCATACAGAGAATGCCGTGGGTGCAGCCTCTGGTCAAGGATTGGTTTTTCTCTTGTGACACACTCTTGTGCCTCATGGGTACCAAAGAAAGGTGAGGCACAATTTAGCAACATTTCTGTAGCAACATTTCACTTCTTTTCTCATAGTTTCTGCTAAACACAAACATTAGCATCTCTAACCATTAATCTTGGTACAGTTACTTACAGTAAAATCATTAATCTTAACCCACTCAGTGATGCAGGGAAGAACCTACTTTACCTTTTAATAAATCAGTCTGAGTCCTCTTTACAAAGTATATTTGAACATTCATATTAGACCACTCCTGAAGGGTTGTTGTTATCTTTACCTGATTTCTTCACTTTGCCCAGGTGATGTGTCTTGATAGCACAAGCACAATTTTCTCATCTTGGTAATAAAAATGAGAGAGAACTCACCAGGTAAATTTTTCTTTTCTTCTTTTTACATCCATTATGTGGAGCAAATATTTGAATGCATATCCTAGATCATTGAATATTTACCAAGCTACTGAATATTCTAGTGTCCTGTGGGATCTGTTCCACATTTTATAAATCAATGTTTATTGGACCAAAAGGGAGAAGGAGAAAACTTAGCTCTCTTCCTGTAGACGCCATCTGCATACATTCTGCAGTTTCATTTGTATAAGCTGCTACAATTGCCACCATTTTGCAAAATATCTAAAGCAAGTATCTGCATATATAAAAGGGAAAAAAGCCTGATGTTCACACCAGCACCAAAATTAAAGGTAAAAGACAGAAATAAAACCAGTCTTCAACTTAAAAATAGGAGTGTCTAAATGTTACAATTCCAGTGAGAAAACCCCTACTGCATTTTATGGTTTTTTTATTCAGGTGCTGGTGATACAGTTGATCCCACCGAAGAAGCAAGAAATTGTGCCACTGACTGATATGAGCACAACCTGTCTTCTTTCACTTGTTGATTCCGGAGGCCTGAAGGCAAAGAAACAATCAGCATTATGATACATGGTGGGAAAGTTCACCTAAAAAAGTAACATTTCAGTATTTGGATTAAAAGGTCATGCTGCAAACTGGAAGATTATTTTCTGAGAACACTGTAGCAAGCTGTATACATCGAGGGCTTAAAGGAATGCTCAGAAGGGCTTGAAAACGTTCTGTTGAAAAAATGAGCATGAAAAAGGCAGAAAATTGGTGTCGGTCTAATGATCTGTGTGTATTTAGTCCATCCAAGGCCTAGTGAACTAAATTCAGAATGGTAGTATTCTGCAGAGGAAGACAGGAAAACTGGGCAACGTCCAAAATTAGTATTTAAGAGATATATAGCCTAGGCAGAATACTAATAGCTGCCAAATGAACATTTAACATATGGATAAAGTAATGAGTGGCTGGAGAGTTCCCATTAGAGATATAATAGGAAATGTAAATTAATATGAGAGTGAATAGTATGCTATAGAAGTGAATAAATGTACCAAAGGAGAGCTAGAGCCTCGATCCAAACTGCTGGATCAACCAAGCAAACCAGCATTAAGGGCCCTACGTGCAGCATTTCCACTGCCATCAACCATCTTGGCCGAAATTAAGCCAGTGGCACAGCAGATCGTGCAAAGCTGAGCAGATCCTGCACAGCTGGGCAGATCCAGGGCCCTGCAGGAGGAAGTTTGGAGTACTGGGGGTCAGCTGTGGTGTGGGAGCCGTGGTATGCCAGGACAGAGTCAGTTTGAGGGGCAGATTTTAAAGAAAGGATCAAAATTTCAGTTGCTGGAGAAATAGGATGGGAATGGAAGTTGGCTGTTCTAAGTCTTGGTGGTCTTAAAAACATTTGAAAAGCTCTGTGTCAAAGAGGGAAGGGCAAACTGGAGCCACCTTCATGACCACAGTGTGGTGCAGGGTCAGGGCCTGTGTTTGTGGGCATTGAGCCATGGGCAGTTTTGTGAGAAAAGGCAAGGTTTAACAAGAAGATAATTTGTATGAAAATGGCAATAAGCATCTCTTTTCATTATTTACAGTTAAAAATACAGTAATTTCATGATTATAAGCCACACCTGATTATAAGCCGCACCTCCCAGTAGTCGGGTAGACCAAGGGATTTGTCCATATATAAGCTGCACCTGAATATAAGCCGCACTTTTTTTCCCTTTTTTTTTTAAGCGAGGATCCATGTGTAACAAAGTAACAAATTAGTAACAGAATAGCTGCCAGACGGGTTTGGTGTCAGGTGCTCAAGTTGCAACAGTTTCCATAGACCAACAAGCCTTTAAAGGCAGCCCCAGGCACTCTCCCTGGCCAGTTCTCACTTCTGGTTGGCATTTCACTGGGATTTGTCCATAAATAAGCCGCACCTGAATATAAGCCGCACTACTGGGGTAGGCTGGATTCTTCAATGAAAAAGGTGCGGCTTATAATCATGAAATTACTGTAGTTTTGTATTTGTTTTTTTACACTGTTTATTCTTTTTTTTTTCCTTGAATACAGTGGAAAAGGTAAATATGAAATTAAGGTATCTTAAATAATTCAAATTTTCATAATTTAAATACCAATTCTATTGACAAAAATTTAAAATGCAGATCTATATTCAGATTATTTCCTCAGTTTCTACCTCATTAAATAAGAAAGCAACAGAACACTGAGGACAGTTTCACACATTAAGAAAAAATTCATTTGTCATGTATGTGAAATTACCTTTTTAAATGTATAATATCTGTAGCTATTAAACAAAATTGATGCATTACACCAATAACGGAGCAATATAATAATCCAAAAAGTGTTTATAAATTATTTATATTTAATAAAAATTTATTTCAGCCATCATTATTCTTCTCAAACCTTGTGGCAAACTGTGCATTATACACAGTCCTGTTGATTTTGATAAACCCTGTGCCACGCATGTTTCCACTGCTGGAAATTCAAATGTAAACTCACAGCCCTTGTACATTAACCATAAAGTCTCTCCTCCTGTCCATTCCTATCACATGGTGGAACTGTTCTGAGTCCTTTTCCCAAGGCTCCCACAATATCACTGGTACAATGTCACCTTTTATTACCACATCCACTCTGAGATCCACTAACATGCATTGAAAACATAAAATGCACATCATCCATCTTTCATGTGACAGCTGCATCCCACCTACTGAACTTCCAAGCTCATGGCACACCTGGGTCAAGGTTCTCTTAATAGAATGATGCAGAGTGACAGAAGAGTGGGAGTTAACTGCCTGCAAGCATTTGATAAACTGTTACCTGTAATTTCTGTGGTTTGTTGCCTTGGGTAAATGTGCTAAAGAGGAAACAAGTAACTGCAAGCCCCATTTGTCCAAGTGAGTGAGTGGAGATGAAGATGAAAGACAATAAACTCGTATTACTCACAGCTTTATGATTTTCTTCCTCTTTGTCAGGGAACTATCTTTTGGTCCATCAAATAATGTGATAGCTATTTAAGGAAAGAGAAGACAAGTATTTCTGTACTTTTGATACATCTGTTGATATGTTTGCATGATTCTATTGTTTCATAAGTAATAAATGCACAGTGTTTCAGTTTAACCACTAAGGTTGTATCTATATATCATCCTTTCTTTCAGTAAATAAATAATATATTAAACACATAAATAATTTCAGATAATTGCTCAAGTAGTATAATATATACACATTATTATGTGACACTTATGACAAGACTAATTTTTTAGCATTTTGGTATACACTTGTCTCATTCTTGATTTGTTGCAGCATTACAAACTTTAAGAAGAGAATTTTGTAGCTACTTTGAAGTCGGACCTATGTTAAATCAACTATTTCGGAAAACATTGTTCCAATATAGTGGTATTTTAACACAATTCAGTCTGGTGATGTAAAGGAATGGAGCATTTTCCCAAGACTTTATGACAGTTTCAAAATACTGGGTGTGATTATGTGCACCATGTGGGACTGATGCATGTTAAAATTGCTGCATGTGGTTACCATTTGTACCTGAGTTCTGCAGTGAATGCTGCTGTTCCCTACATCCATAGGCAAAGGAGGCAAGGGACAAAGGAAAAAAAATGAAAGAGCTTTTCAGAATTTCCACCATAATCCCACAGACCTGATTTTTTATGTGCAGCAGAAGACTCAGGAAAAAAAGGCAGGAATGTTCAAGTTAGGCTCCTCTCCAGGATCAGTATCATATGGAAGAGATAAAAATACAAGCTGAAAAAGTCAGCAGTTGATCCAGACTGCAACTGTCTTCTGCTCCTGGAACTATTCCTGGCTCAGAGAGAAAAAGATGAAGAAAAGAGAAGTGTCCCAACTCTCAGAGCCCAGACTGACTCTCTGGGAGTTTGCCACAGTTCAGGTGTTTGTAGGTGTTGGTGGTGGTGCTTGCACAAACATCTTGAGACCTCTGCCAGTGGCTGCTGGAAACAGAAGTGACTTTAAATCTCAGTCATTCTGTATCTGAACGAACTAAGATGTATTCCACAAAGTACTTGGTAGAGAAGAAAACTTTAAGTAGGAAATTTCTTTCCTGAATGTCACTTGAAAAAGTGGAATTCCTGTCCAGCCTACAATGTCCACAGCAAAAAATAAGAGATTGAAAGCACAAACAGAATGAAAGTCAATGTGACCTCAATAGAGAATAACAGAGTTAAAAAAAAAAAAAAAAAGCAGGGTTTAACCATGTGCTCAAACATAAAGTACATAAAAGCAATTCCATTGACTTCACCAGCACCACTGACATACTCTGACTGCTGGGAACTCGGCCTCAGCAGGCTGTGTACAACCTTCTTTTCATCAAGTGTCTCTGCAAGGACAGAACATAATTAAATGGGATCATATCTAGAAGAGGAAAGCATAATGGTAATCTGCAGCAGTAGTAAAAAAATTCCCTGGTTATAAAATTCCTTAAATAATAGCTTCTCCTCTTTCCAGAAAAACAACATCCTGGCCTTAGAAACGTTCAAACCAGGTGACCATAAGAGGAGGCAAACATGCATTTTCTTGTTTTGGTTCTTCCCTCATCAATGCACACATCTGCATCTATGCTTGGGTTTTTATTTTAAGACAGCAAAGGGCAGAAGGTGAGTGATTTATTCCAACATGCTGTGCCACTGTCAAGCTGAACTGGGGCTGGTTGGGCTGGGAAGTAATTGGTTGCTAAAACCAGTGAAAGATGGGAATACCTTCAAAAGACATTTGACATGCTGATTGTTAAATTAGGCTGAAATACATTGTCAGAGAAAGCTTTCATGAAAGAATGTCATACATTCTCTACTGAGGAAATCTAGATCTCACCAGAGGGGAGATCCAGTCATTATTCTGCTATTTTATCTGTTTTGTCTTTTATAAAAATTTTGTCGCCAGACAGGGGAAAAATAAAAGCTGAGGTGGTTGAGAATTGAAAGAATGAACAGATAGAACAGATAAATGATGTAAGAATTGGAAAAATAAATCAAAATTTCAAAATTATGTACAATGCAAAGCTGGTACAAAACAGTTTATAAAAAGTGAGGCTATTTTGAATGTAGATGTTATACATCTTACGATTTTTGTTTCAACAGGTAACATGCATCATCAAAATCAGTGGAATTACACCACTACAAAATATATGTTTATTTCATATGTAACAAGAAATAACTGAATTAATTTTTCAAGTCTGCTTTCCCATCTCTCTCCTTTGCTTGGTTATTTTGTTTGATTTAGCTTCATTCCCTCCAAATGATGCCATCTATTAATGGCTTGCTATTCTCACCTTTTCTGATTGATTTTGTTGTTAAATCCATCCATTCCTACACACCTTTAGGTGCACAGACTGGAAGCAAACACCAAGGTACATTTTGATTATGAAAATAGAGGTGCTAGTGAACATCAGTGAGGTTCTGTGTGTGGTACAAACAGAACTCCATGTACAAAATGAAGGAACCATGGATGCACTGTGGCTGAAAGTTCCACGTAAGTCCAAAGCAAGGTTGCACCAGGGTGCTAAGATTTGACAGGTGAGGTGCTGAACACCTCCTGGGCAGTGGATTCACAGCCTCTCCAGGCAACTTGTCCCAGCTTTGGCTGGATTTGCTGAAGTTTACCACCACCCTTTTTTACATTTTCATCTAGAATCCAGCTTTAAAGGAATAGTGGGAGGAATTTCAATGAATTGACTGGAGTACCACAATGCATAGGGTGAGTGAGTGTATCCCCACACTCTGTATCCTTCCTGCACTACATTGATCCTGCTGTAGCCTCAGACCTCTGCTGGATAGTATGGCTTTTAGGCAAAGAACTGTCTTTATACTGTGTAGAGTCTAACACAAAAGCAAGAGCAGGGGTGGAGGGTGTCTGCTGAACCAATGATATGGTTACTTTCCAGGTAATTTTTCTTTCTAATTTTACTTT
>VRYO01001589.1:1111731-1125666 GCA_009812075.1 Sialia sialis
TACTCCATATCCACTTCACTACTTTCTTCTCAACTAAATTATTTGTTTGGTGTGAAGGGAGAACAGAAATGTTGTAAAAATAACAAAATAACTGCTTTGCCTTTAAACACCTGGATATCATAACAGTTTGTGTGTATTGTCTTCAATGTAATTATGTTATATCACTTGGCAAAAATTCATTCAAAATTTGGGGGTTCAGGTTTTAAAAGAGAAAAAATTGAAAATAATTTTATACTGTATATAATAATACTGAGTCTGAATTATGTTAGTTAAAATGTCCTCCCCATAATTAGAATTTATTGCTTTTTGAATAGCTGTATCAGCGGCATACTATGTGATGTACAAGAAAAATAGGATATCACAATTCTTACAAGATGTTTTAATTCTAACTTCTTTTTTTTTTTAATATAGTCCTCATCAACATTAACTATTTTTTGCCTTGTTCCAGTAGTTTTTGTTGTTAGTATGGTAATAGCTTTTCCTAATGTGTCTGAATCAGCGCAGATCTTTTTATTAGTCCACAAGTATTTTTTGACCTGTAGGAGGCAGGTTTGTTTTTATTCCCCCCTCAGGCTGGTCAAGGATTGCATTATGAGTCCTGTTTTGTTCCTGCCGAACTCCCCGTGAAACCCTCCTTTTGTTTTGACCCTGAGTGAATTATTTTCTGCGGATACAGAATGTTCTTTGCAACACTGAATCCAAACCCAGGTGCTAAGCGTGTCAGCGAGAGCAGGGAGTATAAAAAACCACTTTGTTCCCTCCTGCGGGGAGCCAGGCAGGACTCTGGTGCTGGTCACTGCCCACTCTCCTCGGAGCTCTGTGATCCAGCAGCCTTATTCCCACGACTCTGCGATGCTGCCTTCCTTCCAGGCAATTTGATGACTGCACAGTAACACAGAGGAGTTTGCATTGTGTATCCTCTTCCCTGGGATCTACAGGCTTGACAGAGGTCCTGATACCCTTTTGTTGTTAATCCATCTGTACTCATGTACAAGAAGTAGTACAGTTAAGGCTGATACATAGCAAATGCTCCAAATAATCCATTCCAGGGAAAATGAGGACTTTCTGCCTGCTCATGCATAGCAGTCTAAGGGATAGCTAGCTGGCTAAAACATCAGCATCACGCTGTTTTCAGCTACTTAATTTATGGTTATTCATGTAGGTGGCTACAGCTTGGTTCTGCTATGCTGCCTTTATGTTATAAGCTGGGAATTGAATTTACTCTTTCTTTTCTTCTTTTAGCAATCCCTTCCTGAAAGCCCTTTCAAGAAGCTGTCTGTGCTGTTCTCATCAGAATGTAATCACTTATGTGTCTCAGATACATTCTGTTTGGATAGAAACAAAACAGTTTTATAACAAAATGGACCTTGTTACCAATAACTTGCTTATTTTCAGAAGCAGAAAACATTTTTTTTTCAAACCACAGAGAAATAATGTTTCAAAACAAGTAAATGTGTTTCAAAGCATAATTGTATAATTTATCAGGGAGAAGGTTTAGTCCCTCCAACACAGTCACAAACTGCGTTGCACATTACTTTTCTTAATAAATTTGAAAAATTGTCTGAAGTGCCAGTATTTTTCACTAGCACCCAAATTGTATCCACAGATGTTTGAAGGTAGCATGGATAGGCAGCAGTGCCCCACACTCACTGCTAATGGAACCTTTGGAATTGGAGATTTTAGTGCCCACCTGGGAAGCATCTTCCAGGAGGCTCAGGCAGGCTGTGGTGGTTATCTGGGGTGACCCAAAGCAGGAGCTGAGAACCTACTGGGCGCTATGGGAATGAGGTTGGCCAAGCTTGGAAAAAATCAGCATGAACCTGAGGAATAACAGGAAGGGAGGGTCAGTCACTGTGCGTACCCTGAGTTTCCAGGAGGTGAGGCCACAGCACCATTGATATTGGTGTGAATGATTTGCAGAGCCTTCCAGGACTGGAAGATCACAAAGCAATTACAACAATTGGTTACTGTTCTGTCTGGACACTGAGATGACACAAGGACACAGCAGGCAGGAGCAAGAGAGATCAGATCATGTCTCAGATTTACTCACAGCTCTTATGACAGGCTATAATGGGACACAATCTAAACAAGTCTCTGGAGGGCAGCTTCCCCAGAGAAGATGCTGAAGAACAAGTCCATGCGCTTCAGAGTGCTACTGCCCACTTTCACAACTTGGCTGCCCAGCCCTGACCACCACAGGTGTCAAGATCATGTGTTCCCAAATGACTTGTCACCAGAAGTTGCTGGAGATCTCGGGTCTGCACTTCACACAGCAGCGAAGTCCAGCAGCCACGTCTTCTGCTCAGGGGGAGCAGGACCATCAGTGGGATATATTGCCTGGCATTTGTCCCCAGGACCCACAAATTAATGCAGTCAGCAGATGTCACCTCACAGAAATTGTTCTCACTCCCCAGCCACACATCTTACTTCAGATGGATTTACTAGTAATTAGCTGAGCCACAAGCGTCTCTCATTATCTGTCCCTCTCTCTGGTAGCTGTTCACCACTACAGAACTGGGCAGCGAAATACATTTGAGCACAGAAATGGGTAGATCTAATGAGAGCTCATTTTAAGAACTGTTTCTTACAGTAAGCGTTCTCTCAAGCAATAGCTAAATATTGCAATTTTCAATAGTCTTACAATGTGCTGTCATTACTGTGGTGAACTATATTGTTATTATTGGAAAAATGAAATAGTATTAAATTGCTGTTATATATAGCAGCATATACTATCAAGGTCTTCTATCTTGCTGCTGATAAAGCAGGATCCTGGAAGTCCCTCCAAGACATATG
Organism: Sialia sialis; assembly: GCA_009812075.1. Classification (NCBI taxonomy): domain Eukaryota; kingdom Metazoa; phylum Chordata; class Aves; order Passeriformes; family Turdidae; genus Sialia; species Sialia sialis. The sequence continues at coordinate 1,114,525 of VRYO01001589.1, forward strand.
AATCAGTCCAGGTTCTTAAACAAAGAATCAGCTGGAAATGGAAATTCCCCACAGACAGCTGGATTTGCCCCACAATATTTGAGTACAATCACCTTTTGCAAAGTGGTCATTAATTTTGGTTCTGCTCATTTTTAGTATCCAATGAATACCTCACAGACATGATTTGTGAAGAGGGCACTTATTAAATGAGTTAAATTTCAAGTGCTAACTACAGATGACTTGTATATAAGAAATGCTTACAAAATATTTGCTTCCAGATGCAACTGTAAATTTTTAAAATATAATCTTATTTTATGCCTAAAATCAGTTGCATTTGGATGTTTTTATTGGAAATAAGCTATAGCAGAGACAGTCTTGTCTATGAACAAGAGAATCATGGACTGCTCTCCAAAAGCTTTTTATTGCTAATTTTTTTCTGCTGGAGACTTGCACATATTTTACACTGAATTTATTTTGTGTTGATGCTTTGCATGTGGGGTAGTTTATTAATAACAATCCATCTGAAACCAGTGTATTTATTAAATAATTTAGTTCTTTGGGCCTTCCTTCAGTTGCATTTGAAAAGAAGGTTAACATTTTTGGATTGGTAAATAGCACTGGTGAATAAGGAAAATGCTATGTTCATCATGAAGCACTTCTATGGTTTGTGAATATTAACAACTTTCTGTGTATGGAATATATATTCCAGTTTTTTTAAATGTTACTATTATAGACTGCCTCTGTAAGGCAGCAGAACAGTTTTCATGATGATTTCTGGTTTTGACATTCATCTTACTTGCTGATACTTTCCCCTATTTCACATCATCCTAAAAATTAAGTAATATGAAATGTTGCAAAAAATATTATTTAATCGTAATGGATGTAAATCCACAAAAATCCACCAAGAATATGACTTCTCAGACCTTAATAAAAAATTGCCTCTTCTGGCAATCTAATTGTACAATTTAACAAGTTTCCTATACAAGGGAAATCAACTACTCCTAAAAAAAAAAAAATACATTAGTTTTTCATGTTGTAGACTCAAGTTTGCAAAACTTAAGTCACCTCATGTTGCTCCAGTTGTACAAAATGGGGTAGAAATAGCCTCAGGGAAGAATCCAGAAGTAATGAGGTTAGTTCAAGTGGAGCTGACAGAACAACTCTCTATCAGTCCCCCAACATTAAGCCAAATACCCAGATGCAGCAGGTAATATTCACCTTGAACTATCACAAAATTAACTGCAATTTTCCTCTGGTTTCTATTTCTGTTTTTCTGGTTAAACACACAAATTAGGGTAGTGTTACAAGGTGCAGACCACCACCTTTATGAGAAGTTAAAACACCACATTAACAGTGTATGACCACATCTGCCTCAGCAGAGCTCTGCAGTAAATTTGCACAATTTTCCCATTTCTATTATAACAGCATCTGCTTAGCTTTAAAAAAACTTTTGTGTGAAAGATGGAATAACAGAATATATTTTAGTTCACCCTGGCCATTTGGTGGCAATATACCTGCCAGACCTACAGTGGCACAAGGATAATTAATTGAGACTGCCAAAGGGGCATAACACTTTAACTGAAAAATTCTTTACATCTTTCCAAAGGGTCACAGCCAGTATTTCAGCTTTAGGCTGGTTTATTGCCTAGAGCAAATTTAATTTTTATAGACTTACACAAGCTATGGAAAACGTGATCTAGAATTGTTACATTTCAAATATGAAAAATAATCCAGGGAAAAATAGAAAAGCTGCTGCAGTTGAACTTCTTCATGCAAATCAAGTCTTACCTGAATATAAATGAGGTGCATTTTTGAACAAGGCTGCCAAGCTGAAAAGAAACAAAGCATATTAATATTATAATATCAGGATGGGATAGTTTCATCTAACTTTGATAGAAATTATTTAAAACCTAGATTAAGGAGGTCATCACAGTGCAAATAATGGATAGAGAGAAATAAAAAACTGGAAAACAGAAATGCTAGCAGTAGTTATTTAGTGAAAAATCGATTTAAACCCAGTCTAAAAAAACACCAGTGAATTTAATTTTTATTAGTTCTCCACTGTCCTTCCAGCATAGACACAACTAGACTGATATTAAGATGCTTTTGTTAGCACAGCTTTGCTTGATGAACCAATCCTTGCCAAAGTACTCATTTACTAATATAACTCTGCCAGCAGACTTTTTTGTGTGTATTATCCAGCCTCATACAAGGTCTACCTCTGCCTGTCTTTCAATCCTTAATTGACCATCACCCTCTTTAGGCAGTTTCACATAATGCTATGTAAATGAAATACTGCAATGATTCAGCAATGACAGCTACAGGTTTAAAAGGTTTGAGCTTTTTTATATGCTAGGTTAATATAAGTAAACTGTATAAAACCATCAAAACTGGTCTGATGTCAGTCTTGTTGGATTCTCCTGGTATATTCCTGCATCTGAGCAGGATTAGAGAGAAGCCTGAAAAGGTTTTTAGTCCCAAAAAGGGCAGATGCTGCAGGCAAAACTGTCCGTTACCTTCAATGATGATGGAATACTACCTGTGGTCACAAATGCCATGTCAGAAGTGATATCAAGTTTCAGTTGAAAAAGTAACACCCTGAAAGAGAAAACTAAAATGGGAACTACCTGAACACCAGACACTGTGCTCTAGATTCTGAAGAAATATTAATGAGAATGCTAAAATTTTATTTCTTCAAAGATATAAGAGACTCTCCCCTTATGGAATAAGTTGATTGTAAAAGTTTTCTCCAGGAAGAAAAAGTAGATCAAGGATAGGTCCAAACAGGAATTAACAGTGAGAGGCATTAACAAGATTTATATCAGTAGCCATAGACAGTATTTAGTGGGTGGAGAGGGGTGGGAAATTGTGTATGTGTTTTGTTAGAGTTTGTTTGTTTTCTTAGGAAAAATCAGAATTTGGCTTCCTTGGCTTAAGAAACAGCTTTGACAGGATAAAAATGGAAGCAAGGTTCCTTCTTATAGATCAAATTCCAGCAAGAATAAAAGAAGGTCCTAGCTACATTCACTGGATCTGTACATATCCCCAGGCTGTCTGTGGAGGCTATGCTGACTTACAGGGAATGAAACCTGGCATGGCCTTTCAGATGTGGGTGAATTAGGCCAGCCTCATGTGAAACACAATCAGGCAAACACTCAGAAAAAAAAAAATGTTCAAGTGATTGTAATGCCCATGGCACACTAAACGAAATAACAGTTTTTTGAGAATTTCAGTGAACTTTTATTTTCACTGAACTTTTATCTCAGTTATTCTGTCAGATATTATACTTGGAAAGGGTCTATCAGATTTACTTACTTATTGAGACAAGTGTTTGGTTCCAGATTTGTAAGTTCTAGAAACGTTGATTTGGGTGAAATCTCTATGGTACCCATGTAAGGAAATGCATCATGTCTGGGAAAAGAGCAGCCTCATGGAATGAGAACACTTTAAGAAAAAATAAAATAAAATAGAGAAGCACAGGGGGCAAAATTATGAATAGTAACAAATGGAAGATGTTTACTACACAACTATATCTTCTTTTACTTTTTGTTTTCTGCAAAATCTGATAAATATTAAATATTATTAAATTAATACATGAGATTTTGTATAATACTGGAGTTCTGATATCTGTTATTACTAAATTACTAGTGCTAATAAAGCAGAATCTTTAAATACTTATTGAAATGTCTTCTAAACAGTGAATGCCCATTAATCCTTCTTTTTAAAAGTCAATACACACAGAGTAAATTTTCTCAATGATCACACTGTTTCCAATAAGCAATAACTTGCTTTTCTTCAATCCGCGGAGCCCAGACTACCTCAGCTCATATATTATGTGAACGTATTTGTGCCATCTCAAAAGCAGATAAGCTGAATTTTTAGATGTTTTATGTATGGGATGTCAGTCTTAACAAATATTGCAAATACAGCTCAGCAGCATAACAAGACTGTTTAAATCCTATATATTAAGAATAAAGTAGAGAACTGAGTGACATTTTACGTCACTTATTGCTAATATGAATGATGTCTAGAAATAAACCAAAATAAAGATTGCTTTGAAAGAAATCGTGGTTCATTTCTTTTCTTCTCATATCCAGGACACACTGAATGAATTTCAAAGATTAAGAATGGAACACATCACCTCGCTGCAAGTTAGCAGTCTTGGCTTTAAGTATCTGCTTTCCCCACATGCTGCTTGGCCTGTGTAAAGCATGCTGGCAGTGTGAGACAAAGCTTTTATAAAGCAGATGTGTCTCAAAAATTTAAAGCGTTATCTTTAACTAAAAAATTTCACTTTCTTCTACTTTCACATGTTACACCATGTCCACTCCACATGTTCCCTGCCTCACTGTACATTTTGTACAATACAATTTGTACGTACACAATTTGTGGGGTCCCTCCCATGGGACACAGTTCTCCATGAACTTCTCCAATGTGAGTCCATCTCCTGAGCAGCAGCTCCCTGCCAAGTGCTGCAGTGTGAGTCCTTCCCACAGGCGGAAGTCCTCTCCAGACTGCTGCATTGTGGGTCACTCTTGCACGGGGTGCATCCCTCCAGGACAGGTGCTCCAGCTTGGGCTCCTCTCTCCATGGGCCTCCACACTGTCACAGACACCTCTCAGGCATCCACAGCTCCTCCACAGGCTGCAGGTGGATCCCTGCATCTCCAGGGGCTGCAGGGCACAGCTGCCTCACCATGGTCTCACCAAGGAATCCCAGCTCTGGTGTCTGAAGTGCCTCCTGCCCCTCCTTCTCCACTGACCTTGGTGGTTTTGTAGAGTTGTTTCTCCCACATATTCTCACCCATTCTTCTCTGGTAATTAAAACTGTGCAACATTTTTTTTCTTTCTTTCTTCTAAAACGTGTTGTCACAGAAGCATTACTCCCATTTCTAGTTGGCCCAGCCTTGACCAGTGGCATGTTCATCTTTGGAGCCACCAGGAATTGGCTCTGCCAGACATGGTAGAAGTTTCAGGCAGCTCATCAAAGAAACCACCCCTGTAGCCCTCCACTACCAAAATCCAGCCATGCAAGCTCAACACATCTCCAATCCAATCTTCCTTAACACTGCCATTAAAGAGGACAATGAATGAGTCAATAAATGAAGGTGTCACATTTGATTTCTGGGAGCTCACATGACCTGCCTTCCCAGTTCAGCATTTTAATCCTGTATGAGCTTAATTTTCAATTCACATTCAGGAGAGCTTGCATGGGGTAAAATGTTTGAGTATTTGCCTAAACTTTTAATTGAGTGTGGGCCCAATTCATCATTGTTCACTTAATTTGCATTTGGAAGTAGGTTATTATTTTTTGAAAACTGTTCTGTAAAATGCAGATTATAGATTGTTTGATGATCCAAGAAAGTGACTCAGTGGAGAAGTGTGCAGTGAGTACATCACAATGAAGAAGTAAGCACAGAGGAAAATCATGAAGAGTTCTGAAATGTTTGATGTATTTTAACTGTGAAACACACAGTCTTTAGATCTATATTGTGGTCAATAGTGATTTTCAGTGCTGTAGTAGATGTCTGAGGGATTTATGAGGCAAAGAAATTTTCTTATCTAGAGTTTTTAGAATGCTAGCCCATCTAGACCAAATATATTTTTATAACTATGCAGAAATCAATTAAATATAATTAGCAAAATATGTTATATACAAGTTAATTGTATAAGATACCTGTTTTACATAAACTCCAGCCGAGCTGAGCAATAAAACCTTTTTTTTCCTCAGGAAAACAATAAGTAGCACCTGTAAAACTCAACCAGACTAATTTGCAAGAAGTTTTGGAATTAGCTAAATATTTCTGTTACATTTAAACTGAAACTCATCTGCAGATGCATTATTGAAAAATGTGAGGTGCAAAAAGATGCACCTACAAGTAGATCAGCAGCAAGAAGTCTAGGGAAACTGTGAGACTACTCCTGAGCCAGACAGGGAACTGATGACAGAGGACACAGGAAAGAGCAAAATACTTGATGCCTTCTTCATTTCTATCTGACCTTCAGTAAAGAAAACTGCGACTCTCTTCTCAGTGGTATCTAGACAGGACAAGAAGCATCTTAAAATATAGGAAACTCTAGCTAAATATAAGAAAATTCTTATTTATGTGAAGGTGATCACCACAACAGGTTGCCCAGGACCCCATCCCATCAGTTTTTGAGTATCTCCAAGGATGAAGCTCTACAACCTCTCTGCAGACCATGCCTGATCACCTGGACCAGGTCATCTCTAGAGATCCCACCTGATCTCCTCCACTCTGTAATTCTGTGATAAAATTAAGTAAAGAAAGTAAATTTTCTTTATTAAAAGAAGCTGGAGTCATAGTATGTTTCCCTTAATGTAATCTAATCTATACTCAAATACTCAAAAATATATATTTTTAATATTGACTGCAGGATTTTTCCAAGTAGTGCATTGATAGTAGAATTCTTTTGAGTATTACTGATGTTGTCTGATTGGAGATGGGATTACCTAACATTCATTGTGATTGGTAGTCCTTTTTAAAAAGACATTGAAAAGTGTTCCTGTTAACTGTTTACTGCTAAAGCTGTTTCAGCAAGATAATAATAGGGGAAAAGAAAACATCTCTTAGCTGTGCTTGGTGCTGCAATTTATTTCGGTGGTTCTTTTTGCCTGCAAAACAACCTGGCAGACCACAGCAAACCCCATCATGAAAAAGATTGCTACCTTGCAAGTAAATCCCTTCATGATAAAGGCAAACAAACATGAAATTAAATAGCTCCACCATCTATTAACCATGGAGAAAAGCAGAATGGTGCTTATTGTTCTAGACAACAGAGGGTGTAGTACCTAAGCAGAAGCATTTCCTTAAAATGGTTCTGTTTTGGTTTTTTTCCTTGAACTTGCCCAAGATGTATTTTTCTCAAATCTGAAAAGGGATGACTAAAAAGGGGTATGACAAAGATCTACAAAATCATGACTTGTATGGGGAAGTTGGATAGACACCAAGTATTCATTGCCTCTTCCAAAACAAAACCTGTGGGGGATCAAATTAAGCTATTAGGAGCTACACTGGAAACAAATGAAAGTTTTCTTCATATAGCAGAGAGGAGATCTAAGGAATTACATGCCAAAAAGTGCGGTGGGTGCCAAAAACTTGCAGGAGCTCTAGGGAGCACTGAACAACTTCACAGAAAATAAAACCACTGAGAGTCATTAAATACTCAAGCACTGCTAGATCAAGAAGTCTCTGAGCTTCTCTCAGATGAAGGCTCAAAAGTATCCTGTGTATTTACCCCCTCTGTAATTTTTTAGGAACGTTCCCATTCGTTGGCTCTTTCTTTGAGCTGCACTTCAGGACAGTCTGAAGTTTTCTCCCTAAGCAATGCAGAAAAAACCAAATAATTACAGAAGATAGGAAACAGAAAAGGTGGATGGGAAGATCAAAATGAAGAAGGAAAAAAAATTAAAAGGAAGAGGTTCAGACCACCCTTGACAGCACTTACTGCTATCTTCAAATATAGATGGTCTGGAGGACACTGGTCTGTGCCTGGGGCCACATGATCTGTGATCTGAAATGTGTGACCACTGGGAAATGTAAAGCATAGTATAAACTTCATAGTAAATGTGATAAGAAGATGTACCATTTTACAATATACAGTAATTTCACATTTATAAGGCACAACAGGTTATAAGGTGCACTTCCAGGTAGCTGGAAAGTCCACGGAACTTGTCCACATATAAGGCGCACCAGCCTATAAAGCGCACTTTTTTTTTTTTGCAGCAAGGATCCACTACCGGTCCCGCCCTGCGTGGCTGCTGGCCCCGCCCCACGGCTTGCACTTCCGGGTTGGCAATTCACTGGAATTCGTCCATATATAAGGCACACTGGGTGATAAAGCGCACTTCCAGGGTAGGCTTGAAACTTCAGTCAAAAGGTGCACCTTATGTGATTACGCAAATGATAAATGCTTTGATTAATTTGTCTCATATCCATGTGTGACTGTTACGAGTTAAATAACTCTATAAAAATGAGGTATTAGATATGGAAAAAAAAGCTATGCATTTAAATCAAGCTTTTGAAAACCCATTTAGACACCCATTTAGAATTCAGCTGAAATTAAAAAAAGCACAGCCATACCTGAATAAAACACATTAAGACTTAACAGATTTTATATGCGCCAACTTTTCATATAATCTCCTTCAAGTAGCTGCAGGTTTTATTATAAAGAAACCAAAGGAAGAAATATGCAAGATAATGTTAACTTGTAATCCTTAAAAACACACACAAAAATAGCTGAAATCCTCATTTAGAGATTGAGGATGAAGGAAGATAGACTGAGAAGGAAGCATGTTCTTTGTGAGGGAACAGTAATTTGTACTTTTCTAGTTGCCATTCACAGCACAAAGTCTACTGAAGAATTCAAGAAATAATTTGTGATGACATTCCCTCATTCATCTTTATTACAGAAAAATAAGCATCCAGCATTCTCACTAAGATTATGAGAGAGATTTTAGCACCTAAGGCACCTTCCTATAAAGAACTGCTGCCTGAAGCACACGACTACTACAGAAAGAGCACTTCTTGTTGCAGCTCTCTATTTACCAAACAGTAACTACAGGGAGATATTTTATTTTAGCCAGTGTTGGAACCATCAATTTCAGGGTGTGCATTTTCCCTTTTGTTGGAAGTATCATCCCATCTATTCCCCAAAGAGCCCAGCTGACTACCAAGGTGCAGAGCAGTTGTGTAGCATGCACAGATGCACACATACACACTACATGCTCTGTCCCTCTTTTACTCAAAGGAAATCTAAAGGTCTGGTAGAAACAAGGTTTCCAAAAACACATACTTAGTACCCAGAAATCAAGCTTCAGAATAATACACTTCCAACCAGAGGAATTACTGGTACATTAAGTAGAATGGAGGAAAATGTTTCTTTCTTTTCCACTTAACCTTCAAGCAGAATTTCCTTTATACCACAGAAAACTATCTCATATTTTCACACAAAATTTAAGTTGGAAATGCATTGTGACCAAAAGAAATAATAATGAGTTCCTTATTCTTACCTTATCCTCTCCTTGCACTGGAACAAGTGTTCATCTGGGTAAAGAAATCAATCTGGGTTTTGAGTGACCTGACAATATTTTATTGGTCCTCTGGTAGCTTCCTTAGCCAAGGAAGCAGCTTTGGGTGTAAATCCATTTATTAAATGCCTTCAATAAATGCAAAGGGCTTTAGAAGTCCTCTCTCTCTTACCAGAAGTTTCATTGAACCTGAACCAGACTTTTTTTCCTGCAGGTTAACTTCCAGGTAATCTTTTTTTATTTCTTAATGTTATTAACTCTAACCTCAAGTTAATATTAATGTTATCAAGTAATAGCCACATTAAGTTGAAACTAGCACTTTGGGAGTGTGGGAGGAGAAAGAGAACTTGAAAGATTTTTGTTGCCAAAAGAATGTGTTGTAGTTAGGTGGCAGACAGTGGAATAGTAGCTATTGGTATTCAGGCTATTGCTCTGTAACTACTCTTAAAGGCCTTAGGAAACATTCAAATTCAATTTGAACCCTTCAATTCTGAATTATAGTCTATCAATGCCAGCAAAACAACAGCCATAAGAAATCTGAATGCAGTGGAAAGAATAGCTCCTGGTTTACTCTTCAGACCTCGTGGGCTTCTGCACACAATGCCACTGTAGCTGTCCTGCTGTACGACATTTTCAGGAAAAGAAATTAAAAAAAGATTTTATAAAAGCCAAGCTAAAAGCACTGTTTTAAATTTTCTTTGTAAGTGTATAAAGCTTTCATTAGCACTACTCATCTGGGAAGCTTATAAATATTTGAAAAGTAGTAAGAATTAGTTTACTTCTACATATGTCTTGGCATAAATTGGGTTCACATGTAATTATCCAAATGACACATCCTCTTTGAGACAGTTTTAGAGGATCACATTTCCTGATCAATGTTGGAAGTAACTAATATTAATGAGTGGTACTGAACCTTTAATGTACATCCTTTTTATTCTTTAAAATAATTACTTATGTTCAGACCTTCATTTACAGTGGGATAAGCTCTTCTGTGTCACTTTTTGTGACAATTACTAAGGTTCTGTTTTATTCTGTAGCTCCAAAGATAATTGGCAATGTTTAACTAAATATTAAATATGAATACCCGAGAAGGTTTTAAACCTGAATTTTGACTGAGTGAATAATGTGAGATGACTTGACTGTTTTAATTCAGATGTTCTTACAGTACTACCACCAAAAACTATATTTAGCTGTCAAAGTTATAGGTTCATCTTTAAATGCTAACAAGGTCAAAATGTCTTCCTGTGGAAAAACACTAACTACAATTCAAAAACAGAAAATACTTTAACTTGTCACAGTGAAGACTGTCTGATTTGCCTAAGTCTCTTGAATTCCAGATGTAATTTTGGAGAATTTTAGTCTGAGTGAAACTCCTTTGTGACTACATATGCATTAAGTACATCGGTTAAAGGTCTTCCCTTAAAAAGAATGTTTTTCCCAGCTGCTCTTTTCTGATGACTCATACCAGATTTACTCCCCATTACAAGTCACTATCATTTAATGCACTTCCATTTCCAGAGCCAGCCAGCACTACCACTGTGAGCTCCCCACCGGGGATGTCACTAAAAAATCAGGTACTCCAGATTCTATTAATTTCATTCATAATTATGAGTGGATGAGATCCTCAACATGTATACCCATTATTTCTCACTGTATTGTTTAGCACAGACTAATATCTAGTTCAGCTAAAGTACTTCAATTGATACCTAATTCCAAGTCAAGGGGGATTTCCAGATGCCAAATATTTACTTGAATAAACATGTTTATTTGGTGAAGTAAAGTACAGTAATTTCACACTCATAAGCCGCACCAGGTGATTATCCGCACATCGGGTTGTAGGGAAGCCCACGGAATTTGTCCATAAATAAGCTGCACCGGATGAAAAGCTGCACCTTTTTTTTTTTTTTTCCTGTGCAGCATGGTGGGACTGCTGCTGAGGGGCCGGGAAGCAGCAGCGCTGCGGGAGCGTGGTAGCCTGGGCAGCACCGCGGGAGCGCGGGACCGCAGGGGCCCAGGCAGTGCCGCGGGAGCCTGGGCAGTGCCAGGGGAGCAGCTGGGGCCTGGCTGCTTGCCAGGAGCTGAGGGATGGGGAACGCCTGCTCCCGTCTTCCCCGC
>VRYO01001589.1:1126666-1144623 GCA_009812075.1 Sialia sialis
GTTTATAATCGTGAAACTACTGTACTTTAATTGATGTTACTGAACTCCTTTTATGCCTTGATATTGCTCTTGACAAGGTTTTGTATTTTGGTTGGATGAATTTCCCTGGAAAGAATAGTTTTGTCATCTATTTCACATCCCTTGGCACCTAAGGCTACAATAGTATGAATAGACAGAGTTTCCACTTTAGAGTAAACACAATCTCAGATTTTATCCACCTGGAAGGTAGACATTTGAAACATGTAGGGGAACTATATCCTGCATGGGACAACTTCTATTTCCATTGAGGCAACAATTCTGTTCTTTAAAGTATTGTTTACAAAAACATTCAAGTAAAACCAGGTTGATCCAGTACTGTAGAAATGCTCAGGTTTTTCAGTTGTTGGTCTCCAGTATGTTCACTATAGACATTATCACCACTGTGTATCACAGATACCTTCCCCTCCTGCTTCTGTAACACTCTTATTAAACACCCAACACTGCAAGAGAAGCCAGTCCAGGTCAGCAACTAAAAACTGAATTGCTGAATTGCTAATGATAATTGTTCAAATAAACACCTAAAAACTGCAAAAAACTTTATATGTTAGAAACCCTTCAAAGCAGCAGGTAAATGCCATACTGCAGGACTTGTTCACATTACTTAGAAGAGAGTTGAATGTAGCATTAAGTTAATACTTAAGCACAAAGACAACACATTTACCAATTTTGACAGCTAGTACTCTGCTTTTGATTCCACTAGTGCTGTAGGCTTTGGGTAAGCTCATTGTCTATTTTTTGTTTTTTGTTTGATTGCAAGGTAAGTTTTCCTGTTGGGGAAAAAGGAAAGGATTGGCACACATGATGTGCTGCAACTTGTTGCATCCTGAGTTTAGAATGGAGGGTCTTGCCTTGAGGAAACATCTGTGCTGTACTCCTTTCTCACATGGATTTAAACAGCATCTTCCATTGTGTACCATGTCTTGGAGTTTAAGACAGATCCCAGTTTCATAATACTTTCTGTAACTTCTGGTGCTGTCACATACAGATATTCCCATTGCATCCATACCAATATCAGTACTTCAGTTACAAACCTCTACACCATGAGGAGTACCCAATTTAACTCCAGTCTGCTGGAAGCAACAGTTTACATCAGCAGCTCCTACCTAGGCCTCCATTGCAAACCCACCACTTCCTACAATATGGGAAGTAATTTATGACACCCCAAATCCCAGGACAGAGCTCCTCCTCTTACACTAGGCATGGGTTATATTATTAGCCAAAGAGCTGTCAACTCTTTATTGTGGGTCCCAAAGCTTAAATGAAATTCTAGATTCCATTGAAATCTTATTCAGGATGGATTAATTTAAACATTTTTCCTGTTTGTTTAGTTTCCTGTCAGTAACCATGGTGATAAGCTGTTCAGGAATTAACAGAATATTTTGAAATATATTAATGCCATCCCATATCCATTTTAATGTGTGCCATCCTTCAGACCCTAGCTCACAATATTGTCAGTGCTGAGGTCCAGTGGACTTCTGTAATAATAATAAAGTATTACATAATCCAGATCCAGCTCCTAGCTTTATCAAGAGGCATTTGTTATAATTTAAAGTACACTATTGCACTTTTCTGGACCATTTCCAAAGCACAGCATCACATATGGGCAAGTCCCAGAGCTTTCTATTTATTTATTTAAGAGGAGAATGAAACCACAGAACTGGAGCATTTTTCACGGTTATTAGCAATGCGCTTGTGCTGAAAAGGTTTTAAGGATTTGTATACCAGGAGCAGCTCTGTAGGCTGCTTCTCCATTTTATGATCTTTGCATTACTGTATAGTGTGGGTTTTCTCATCATACTATTGTGCTACTTGCATTCACTCAAGTAGGTGACTGTGGTGAATTTAAAAGATAAAGTGCTTCAAGGAACTCATATACACACTCTGCTACATTTGGAATAAAAATTGAGGGAAAGGCTTTGCAAACAACAAAATATGTAAGTTAGATATATCATAAACAGAATACAGGAAAAATCATGTTTTAATCACAGGCAGCAAGACATCGTTATCTTGGAGTTAAGGTTGCTAAGCAACTTAGCTGGTACAAAACCTACAGAGCAGAAATCCTACTGTTAACAAACTCTAAGTGTGGTAATGTCCAAAGAAACATGGATTAAACTGATAACATGGTATTCACACTTCCTTATCTGTGCAACCCAGGCAAGTCATAGCCTTATTCCCATTTTTCATTCAAATAATTTTTTATTTTGTTGACCTCTTTATCACTGCATAACAATATGATATAGAAAACATAGTCTAAAAGATAATGTATAATGGACAGAAGAGTAAGTATCAAGAGATGGCAGAATTTTCAAGACATCTTCACTTACTACTGAGACTGTGGAAAGTGTCTTACCTGAAGACCTCTTGTGTCTGTTCCTTACCTCACTCATAAAAATCCCATAGGTGTAAAACTTGAAGACTTTTTAGGAATTCTGGTCTTTAGGTCTAAATGCTGCTTGTCAGGCCAGGTTCATCACTTAATTTGCCTTAAAGACATAAAAATCACTCTGGAAACTATAAACAGAAAGATAAAGGAGGTAGATAATAGTAAATCTTTTAAACACTCGATGGACACAGTGATTGTATCATAGTAATTACAAATAGTCTTCCAGGTATTTCCTAAATAAGTATTTGATGTGAAAAGAAGCTGAACATGCCAAGGTTATGACTGGAGTTCACCACGTAGCTCTTACATGTGAGAAAATAAGTCAGGATTTGTGAATCACAGAACAGGAGTGAAGGAGAAGGAATACTACACTAAAATTTTATTTTTCCCAAGAGAAGTAAAAACTGAAATCCTCCTCATTCGTGTCCCAACAAAATCCTGCAGTTTCAGGAACTACCTCCCTGGCTTCTTTCAGCATTTCCTACATCCTTGTGCACAGAGTTTGTCTGGAGCTGACACTGGTGTCCCCAGAGCTTGAATGTGACCCCCTCAGTCATCAAGCCCCTCTCTATGATCAGGACCACTTGTCCTGGAGCAGAGCTGGGTGGGCTGTGGCTGGACACAGACTCTCCTTGCACAACATGCTCCTCCTGCATCTGTTCCTTGCCTTTATTCCAGGTCATTATTAAAACAACAATATGGGAAAAGAAGGCAAATTCAAGACAGTGTTATCTAATGAAGGTTATGTCTCAAGCAAAGAGTTCCAAAAGTTTAAACAATGGCATTTTCAACTTCAAATTTCAAATGCTTTACCTGATAAAATACAAAGATTTATTCAGTGTTCAGCTTATTGGGCACTATTCTGCAGGTCAGACTATGGGGATAAGTGGAATAAAGCTTAGAATAAATGCATTTAAATTTGTTTTAGACATTGAATCAAATGACTTTATTTCCCATACCCCCTTTTGAAGCATCAAGGCTGCAACAGTCCTCACACTAACATGGTCTCTGTAGGGCTACAATTACAGTAATTTCACAGTCATAAGCCACACCTGGTTATAACCCCCTCTTCCGGGTAGCCAGGAAGATCATGGAATTTGTCCATAAATAAGCTGTACCAGGTAATTAGCCGCATTTTTTTTTCCCCCTTTTTTTTTCCGCACGGCAGGGGGGTTGCTCCCCGACTTGTCTGCTTGCTCCCTTGACACAGATCCTGACACCCGGGGGCCAGCTGTGGCCGCCTGTTCCCGCTCCCCCGCATAGCTCCTGAGGGGCAGGGAACGTGGCTTCCCCATGGTTTGCACTTCTGGGCTGGCAGTTCTCCGGAATTTGTTCATAAATAAGCCGCACAGGGTGATGCACTTCCTGCATCGGCTCAATTCTTCAGTGAAATAGGTGTGGCTTATCAGTGTGAAATTACTGTACTTTTTATAATATAAACTACGTGACCCTTCAGATTATTTTTGCTGGATCCTCATTGCCTCAATACTCATCCTAAGAGTTTTTAATCTCAAGCATTTTTCCTCAGCTGCTTCACTGACCATAAAGCATCACAGCAAGACAAGGAGGGGAAGACATTAAATACCCAGTGAAAGATTTCTGCTGACTTCAGTAAACATTAGATCAACTTCTACTTTGATTAATGGGTTTCAGTGAGAATATATTTCATAAGCAAAGCCCACAGAAAAAACACATTCATCCTTGTTTCTCTGAACTTTTACTGGAGGGATCATGCAGTTAAAACACCATGACAGTGATCTTTTCTTTTGGTTACCAATACATGACAATGAGCAATAGAATTATTACACCAATTTCTCATATAGGAACCACAGGAGAAGTTGGATAACTATCTGTCCAGGGAGCATGGACTGTCTTTCTAAAAAGTGAAATAGAATACAAGTCTTCTGCATCCCAGCTAAATATCTAAGCCAAGAGATCAGTTTTATGAACACTGGAACAGTCTCCCTTTACTGGGTTTCAGCTGTCTGGCCTCTATAACCTATGCTCTTTAACCAGGCACTTTGAATAATACCATGTACTGCCCTGGGAGTTTGAACTTCTCAGCATGAGTCGACCTTTCTTCAGATTACACTAATTTGAATGCCCATCTTTCTCCTTTTACTCCTGTGCTCAAAAGGGAAGACTGTCAATCTCTTCAGACATTACTCTCTCCAAAGTCGGAAGTTCCGTTAATTTGGACTAAGAACTTTGCAAATCCATGAGTGGAAATAATTTGTGTTAATAGCAGTAGACTGTCATCTCTGAATTTTATTCTTCTTCAGTACCATTTATAAACACTACTTATAACCAAGCTCATTGTTACACCTTATTTAAGAGCTGTTTAATATAATGGCTTTCCTGTTTTGCTCTCTGTATGCTCGGGGAAGGGAAGCCCAAGAAAATAACGAAAAAAGAGAGTTAGTTTGATAGCTCTGCCATAATGAATAGTTATTGCTACCTCCAGACTCCTTAGGTAAATGACCCATCTTGTGATTACCACATCCCTGGAGCGATTGAACCTGCATTCCCTACGTGGTCTCCCCTCAAGGGCAGCTGTTTAACTTCCAGGCAGAAGCAGTTATCTTTGTCTGATCAGCCCCTGTTCCTTCACTTCCCCAGCGGGGTATTCACCTGAAGCCTCCTTGTAAATCATGGTGATCATTCTCCACTGTTCTGAGTGCAATTCAGCAGCTGCAGAAAATGCTCCCCTCAGAGGATAACAGAAAAGCTGCTGATAACCGCCTTACTTTGCAGTGCAAAATAAGTTTAGGACAAAAGCACTAGGGAAAAAGGGACTGTAAATTACTCCTATACATGCTAATCAAACCAAGTTTTGCATCAATTTTACCAAGCCCCTGGATTGAGCAAGAATTTCTTTGCCCTCTGCCCTTACTTTGCCTTTTTCCTTCCTTGTTAAGATACAAAGAAGGCTGAACTGAATCCACCCAAGTACTCTGGCAGGATCTCTCTTAGCTCTTCCCCTTGAAGTATGAACTTCAAAGGAGTGAGATACCACACATGGCACAGTTTGGTGACTGCATCCCACTGCAAAGGAGTTGGTAAAAAATGCCATGGAAGGCACAAGCTGCAGACAAGGAACACATTGGCCCAGCACCATTTACCCCTTCCCTTGTCCCTACTAATCAGATCTGCCCATTCTGCTTCTTGTATGAAAGTTTTTATCAGTAAAACAATTCCACTCACCTGCATTTCACCTGATGCATCCCAGAGACAGACTTGTGGGGCAGCTGCCTCTCTGGGGCACATCCTCTGACACTTGTGCTGCCTTTTCCCACTTCACTTTGTCACATATATTAGGGTTTCATGTTAGTTCGTGGTTTCAGTTTCTACAAGAGACCTATCTTGTTCAGCCAGGAAATAGAATGTTACTTATATAACAGTAATTTTCTGTTCCTCAGCTGCACCATGCTCCCATAGCATCTCAGACAGCAAGTCTGCTTTTGAAATTTCTGCCTGGCAGCCTGCTCCAGTCTCCTGCAGGGAATCTGAAAAATAGCATTTATTTTTCCTATCATGTTCCTTTGCAGTATTTCCTGTTTTACAGTAGACAAGTTTTAAAAGTGCCATGACCAATAAGGAGTTCTGTAGTGGGTGACAATTTAAGGGGCAATTGTACACTAAGAGATTGTTAGGATGGCAGTTTGTTACAGCTTTGCAAGAAACAGTGTGCAACTAATGCAGTTATATTTAGAAATTGTCATTCTCGACTGTGAAACCTCCACTGCCTTGGTCAAAGGCCTTTCCAGTGCTTCAGCATGGTTTTCCTTTAGACTTAACTCATATTCCAGAGGAAACTGTGGAAGTTCTATTTTTTTCTTATTTAACATCACAACAACTTCTTTTAAATCGTACAGGTGGTTGCCTTTTTTTTCTCTGAACTTTCCCTCTTGTGCAGAATGGTGGGCTGCAAATGGTCCATGAATTATGCACTTATATTTCTCATTCATTAATTTTTAAGGCTCTGAAGAACTGTATATTCCTTACAAAAATACCTTAATACATAAAATGAACATTAATTCAATCAAAATAATAAAAACAATGTCTAATAGAATAATTATGTCTAGAATTATCTCTAAGAATTATTTCTATTTTGAACACTATTCCTATTTGAGTACTATTTCCTTGGGTACATGGAAGGAGCTTCACTAGAATATCTGCAGGATCTGCTGCAGATTTCTAGCTTTCTAATCTCAATTATCATTCTTTTTTTTACTTTAAATTGTAGCTACCAAAAATCTTGGAATACACTGCAAAAATGGCATACCTCAGACTCTACATCAGTTTCCATTGGCTTAATTTGTGGGCTCCCAGCCTTTATGATTTTGTGATTATCTGCATTTCTGAGCCACTGAGTTCACTGGATTATGTCCAGTTCTCAGGAGCCTACACTGGAAATGTCAAAGATATTGCAATCAAGACCATTCCTATTCTAAATTCCATACAAAACTTAAGGTTTTGAGGTGGGTGGGGTTTTTCTGTTATTTTTTATTGATTTTTCTTTTTATGAAAGCCACAAGCCAATGAAATCTCTTCCAATTCTTCATCAGAATTTCCAACATGTCCCATGAAAGCTTTACTAAATCAAATAGGTTCACCTATTCCTGAAAAGCATTTCTATATTCAGTAGTTGATATATTCCATAAAACAACCTCAAAACAAAAACAAACCAAAACCCAATGAAAAAATGCCCAAAATGAAACAAAACAACCCCACCATGCAGAGGTTCAATCAGCCATAACCTGCTGCCTTTTGTACCACTGTTGCCTTAGATCTCAAATTCTACTGTGCACTAGTGCTTTAGCCGAGAAATGAACATGACTGTACAGCTTTGCAGCTTTAGTGGCTTCTTGTTTGATTATATTCACATCCTATGATATGAGAGCATGAGAGGACTACACTTAAGACTTCTTAGAAATCAAGCTAAGCCAGCAGAGCCAGAGCTCTGGGACCTACCTGCTCTGTTTCCCTGATGTTACAAGCAGAACCAGCTCAGCCCTCTGAGTTATGAGTTCTCCAAATACTTTATTCTTCCAAAATGACTGTACCCTACATTAACTGCAAGAGTAGGTGTTAAGTTTTGTCATGCAACTTAAAACCATACTATTGCAATTTATTTAACAGAGCTGACTAAGCTTCCTGTGGGAAATGGTGCCAAGCTGTGTTCTGCAGGTGGGCAGGAGCATTTCTGGCCCTGATACTGAAGCACCAACTAGAAGCTTCCCTAATTCCCAAGATTATGCTGTACTTAAAAAAAAAAAAAGTAGCCATGTTGTACTTTAAGTAATCAATTTTTACTTTTAAGTCTGTTTCTGAAGCATAGTGAGCTTCATAAAAAATTCTATTTGTAATGGCTGAGGCCGTATTATACCATTTGAATTTAATATAATCGAATTTTCGTATATTATTCCGTTTTTGTTAGCGATATTTTTATCCTTAAAGCATCATCAGTAGAACATTCAGTTTTCATGAATGATGGCAAAATGAAAGAATCTTATTTTGCAAACCAACAGACTCTAAATAGTGTCCTTAGGGCAGCAATAGCAAATCCAGATCTAACAGAGACATCCAGAGCTAACAGAGACCCTACATTTTGGTAAATAAGACCATTATTTCTCATTTCTTGTTGGCCTTATACCTTCAGCCACATGAAGGGTGAATTGTTGATAATTTCCAGGGTAAACCCTGGCACTGAATTCTTCCAGATACTGTTTTTGGGGCTTTTTTACTGAACCATCCAATAATTACTAAGAAGAGAAATGAATGTTAGAAATATTTCCTTGTGTATTTTTATTCTAGTTACCCAACATGTTTATGGAGTTTCATTATGTTTAGCATAAGCTGGCTGGTTTGATATTTCTAGGTCACTATATAGTGCTCTTTTTTCATCTCGGCCTTAGGCCTTACAAAAATGGGAGCAACACAGATGTCAAGAGTGATTTGGGTGTATATGGGAATGTGTTTTCAGCCCTCTGCTCTAACAGTGCTCGAGGTAGGCACTGTCACACACAAAAAACTTGTGAGTGTTGTGCGTGTGGTCATTAAGTCCTGTGTTTTGGGCACAGAAAACCATAGAAACCAAGCAGAAGACATAAAGCCACTGGTTTCAACAGGATTCATTTGGATACATGGATTCCCTGGGCACTCAGCATGTGTGTCTTGGACATCAATCATGTTTGCACTACCACAACAGCAAGTTTTACACAAACAGTCCTGGGTTTGCCTGCTGTGCTCAAGAATGTGCTTTTCAAAGCAAACCTCACTGTCCCCATAAACTTGATTTGGTTTTGATGTGCATTAACTTGATGAGTTTAAAGTGCAACTAAATTGGAAGTGCACATCAACCACGGGCAATTAGTTCACAGAATGAGCTCTTAACTGGTTTGATGTAAAGCCACCCTTCAGGCCTTCAAAACCCACACAGTGGGTACCTGCAGCCTGTTTGCCTCTGCAGATCCACATCCACTGCTCCACATTATTTGCTGAAAAATTTGTGGAACTGAATATCTTGTAGAAAAGCAGATTGTATTTTAGGACTCCTCAGAGTGGAAGCTGGTTCTTGTACTTGTTTTCACCGTGCCTAGAACAGTAAGATTTCAATCTAGATACTAAGATTCTATATTGTAATAGTTATAAAACATTGAAACACAAAAGAAAGATAACGGGCTGCAAATGTGGAATAAAATTCAGTTCTAGGTCTCCAGCAAAAGGGGAACTGAGGCTGCCAGATAACATCAAACCAGGAAAAAGTTCCTTTGTACTTCAGTGCTGTAAGGAAAAGCAATTGAATCAGAAGGTTAATCTCTTTTCTATCTCCACTGTTAGAAAATAAGGAACAATTCTTACTTAGTAGGTCAGCATAGTCTGCAATGCTTCACAAAATAACAGATGTAAGTAGTTCCTTGTGCCTAAGGCTTGCCATCTCAAAGGACAAATATATAAATCATACACACAAATATATATTCATTAATTTTATACTTTGCTGAGCACTTTCAGAGATACTATCATCAGCTGGGCAGAGCAGGGAATGTATTTTCAGTGAAAATACTTTGGAACACCATTTCATGTTTTCACAAAATGTAACATCTCCCATATACACCAATGCACTGCAATAAGCATTCCAAATTGCTGGTTTGTCTGGTTCTAGCAGAGTTAACCTGACTTTGTTCTTTAGAAAGAATTTTTTCTGGCAGAAATATCTAACTCTTCACATATGACCTCGAATTCAGCCACTTTCCACCTCCCACGCTAATCTATGGCTATTTTGTCATGACAAATCTGCGGAGTGAGACTGCATCTGCAATAATCACTTTTAGCAAGAAATCAGATTTAAAAGCTAATCAAGGAAATACATTTTTGTGCATTTTAATATTTTTCAATTCATAGGAAACAAAATGAAAATGTAGAATATATCAAACTCATTTCACCTTTTGAGGGTAAGTGGCAAGACTCATTTTAAAGAAAACTTTTATTATTTGATAAAGACAGTCAAAATTTGGCATACTAATGGTATAGCCTTCGGAAAAAGGTATGTATTATTTTAAGGCTAATTGGATAAATTGCCATCATTAAGGACTTGAGAATTGCTAAGTCTAATGGAGCTGCTCAGGTGCATAAGGGTAGTACAATGGCTGCTTTTTGTTCTTTTCCAGAAAATGCTGTAGCTTCACTTGTGCACTGGTGACAGATTGGGCTGATTGTCACTACATCCCAACCTGGGGAACAGAATTTAGCTCCTAGGAATCATGCACTTGGTGACTAAATTTGAAATCTGATAAATTAGAATTAGCAACAGTATTGCCCAAGAAATCTCTCTAGGATCCAGACTGAGATAATTAATAACATACACTTACTTTATACTTGAACCAAACTGGACCAAACTCATAGAAAAGCAGCAAACAAATGTAGAGCTTAACTCCAAAGACATAGGGCAAAGCTACACTGAGCAGTTTGCCTTCACTGAGCTCAGTGGGGACCACCAAGTTGATATTCCCCAAACTTCAGGCATTAAAGGAGGAATTGGAGCAAGAGTTGCTGCCTTGCCTTATGGCAGTAAAGGCAGAGAGGTGCTTACAAGGGTAATGCAAGTCTTAGGTGGGAATCAAATCTCTGGAAGTACTAATCCCTCCTTTATTTCTACAGAGAGTCTTAATTGATTGATGTTGAAGAGGTTGAATTTAGATTTAGGACTCAGCAAGTTCATAGGAAGAAAGGTTTGGGTCCATAATGCTTGTCCTGATCAAATTTTAACACATGCAGTGGTTTTCATTGGTTTGACTCTATATGGCTGGTGGAAATAGAAATGCTGTTTTATAATCAAATAAAGCCAATACATGCAAGCCCCTAGTAGATTTCCGTTTTTTTCTCTGTTCACTGACTCTAGTAATGTTTAGATTTCCTGGTGTCAGGATAACAGATATCCAACAAAAATCTTGGAAGGAAGTAAATATTACCCAAAGAATGGAAGAATAAAAAGACAAAAAACGAATTCTCTTTGAATGGAATTTAAGTGGGAAAAAACAGAGCACATTTCATTTTGACATTCTTGATTCTACAATCACATCAAGAAGGACGAGATACATTTATTTTACTGACCAACATTTCTGGAAAAAACATCAGAGTTGTTCTTCTGCCTTTAAAAATTCCATAATGGCAGTTGAAAAGGTGCAGTTTCTTATGTTTTTAATGTAATATTTAATCCACACTTAATTACTAAAAGAAACCATGTAATCCACTTAATGAGATGGAGTTAAAAATAGCAAAAAGAGGTACTATAATATATAATAAATTTTGACAGCTGCTTCTATTTAGGGAAATAATACATTCTATCCAAGAAGCTGAAGAACTGAAAGAGGAAGCAAATTCTCATTGTATGCCTAAAGTCTGAAGGGCTATTCACGAGGGCACTAACAATCTTCAGAGCCAAAGCTCAAGATCTCATTAAAGCATAGAATACTTTATGCATATTAAAACACTAAGGCTCATTGCTTAGCTGTGCTCCAGAAGTGTAAAATCTCACTTAGTTCTACTGCTACTTTCCTGTCCAGCTTTACCAAAGTGCTTTTGAACTAGAAAGCTGCTCTAAGAACTGTACTGTGTATTTTCTTTCTCACACTGGTGAAGTCAATCCACATTTGGTCCTGAGAATGCAGTTATTCTGTCCTCAAAGGATTTATTCTGTGATCAGCTCACAAAATAGCACGGGCTATGAAGCTTTATGCATATTAAAAATGATGTACAGCAGGCTTTCACATCCTCAGGTTTTGCAACCATACCCCTCACACAATCATCATACATAAATATTCTTCGCATCAAAAGTTATCTCATCTGTACCATATCTACAGTCAGTAAAACTGTAAAGGGAAAAAAATGTCTTTAGCTAAATGAATCTCTTCTAGAAAAAAAAGTCATCATGTTCGATCAAAAAATTGAAAGAAATAAAGCATAAAAATTGAGGGAAATGAGTAAGAAGATCTTCTCTGTTAAATATACCATAGTTGGTTCAATTAAATGCTATTTAAAGAATAAGCAGTTCTAAAGGTATTTCTTTTTCATTCAAGTATGCTAAATAGGAATTGATGACCATCCACTCTCGGATATGTTTTTGCTCTGAAGGGCTACAGTCTTACAACAGTTGCAAACTTTCAGCCTTAGATCTGGAGCAAGGTTCACCTTTTTAAAATAGTGAATAATTAATCATTGCAAATAAGGCCTGTGGCAGCTTGTCTTGCATCTGAGCTCTCAAAAAGATTAAATATCTTTTAGGTCCTTTGCTGAAGTCACCAAGGCTTCTTCAGTATTCTGAAGGATGTCCCCAGGAGGTGATGCCACAAAGACAGATACTGAGCTCCTGAAGACGCTAAGCACAAAAAGTCTTACCAACCAGCATGAAAACTCTGAGAAACTTTCAAGCCAGCATAACTCTACTGGAGCCTTCAAAAACTAATGGACTGTATTATATGAAGCTGCCAACATAAAACAGATATCCTAAACTACTTCCTCCCCTGTATCCTTAAATCAATCCTACTGACAGAATTAATTTTACTACTGTACTGAGGGAAAGTTTTTATTCAGAAAACAGAAACATACCTTCTCATCTGTCCATTTAAAACAATCAGTATTGTTGATGCCTTCTCATAATTCCTGTCTGTGTTCTTATCTTTCTTTAACAATTTGAGTGATGTTTTTCCTTATTTTTATGCACTATTATCAAAGCAAGCATTTACTGGGGGGGAGGGAGAGAAAATACAAATAACCTTTTAGACTAATGGGATGGAAAAAGCATAACATAAGAAAGTAAGAAGAGGCCGACTTGCTTGGTCTCGGAGCAGTTGCCATGGCACTCTGACTTCTTGTCTTCAATAGTTGCAGTTTACTTTCTCAAGCAGGTAGCAGCAGCCACAGGATTTGGTTTTAATCCTCTCAGGGAGAGGAAATTTTTTTCCCCCTCGCTTCTTAGGCATTAAAACTCAACCTTGTTCACATGGTAAGAAATACTGAGCTGACCATGAATTTCACAGAGTAGGAGTAGGCCTACATCTCTGCCCACACTGACTCCTCTCATTTTCAGCCTCTCGCCTTCATCACTGAACCTGTTCCAGTCAACCTCTCTCCAAAACATTTTCAGTGTTTTGTATAGCAAAGTAACTCCTGTTGCTCTACTACTTCTAATTGTTTTCAGTCTCAAGATACTTTTTCCTCTCCTTCACTGAAATTTGACACATCCAAATGACCAGGATGACAAAGTCCAAATCTTATCTTCATAATAACTTTAAAAATATTATCAACGACTGCACCTATCAATCCATATAATGTCAAAGAATATAGGAGAAGCAGTAACTACTTCTAAAACTTAACCTGATTGAATAAGCTGACAAAAAAGGACAGATTTCCTTTTCCTGCAGCCTCTTTTGGTGCACTTTCACCTGTTCTCAGTATTTCCAAAAGTATTTTCTACCTTTGAGTGATCTAAGTATCTCCTGGCTGTACTCCAAGCTCTCATTTTTAGCACCAGAATGGCAGGTGTGCCTTGTCACCCCCAGCTAACTAACAAAAAGAAAGCTTCAAGTTTGTCAGATCCCTTTCCCCTCATTCAAACTTGTCCTTCTCTTCCATCATTAGAACACTCAACTAATTTCTCCTTTAGTGAAGCTGATGCTAAATCCTATCTGCCTTCCTTTCATGTTGTTCTATAAACCTGTTTTCTCTCTCTCTCTGATCATGAAACCATAGTAGATCCTTTTGTCAGCACCCCTTTTCCTGCTTGTCACCTTAAGTTCTTCAGTGTATTGGGAATCCAGCTGCTGACCACCCCACCCTTGACAGCTGTTTATATAATTTCTTTAACTTGGACACTTTGTTTTTTCATTTTCAGATGCAAGTCTCTGCCTCATATGCGAATTGGTGTCTCCGGCTTTAGCTTAGCCTGTGATGCCCTTTCCTCTCCAAACGTCCCAGGTTTCTGAGTAGTTTTCATTGTGTTCTCTGTCAATACTCTGTGCAACCACATGGAAGCAATACAACTTCCCTGGCACAGCTGCAAACATCATTGCTTAATAATGCTTTTTATTTTTGGTAACAAGAAGAGGAAGCAAAAATGCTTTCTTGAGTCAGGTCCCAAAACAAGGGTTTTGCCCTCAGAAGTCCCTCTACCCAGCTACACACAGAACTGTAACAAATGTGCTGCTCTGCACTGCTTTTATTCCACTTGGGGGGAAAAAAGGCTCAGGAATTTTCAAGCCACTTAGCAACCTTGGCACTTCAGGGCCTGAGCAACAAGGAGCAAACACAAAGTACAATTAAGATTCATTCCTCAATTCTTTGTGCCTTTTGCCTTTCCTTTCCAGAGGCTCCCTCATCAGGAGCTTGAACTTCCATCCCTGCAACTGGGACTGCTTAGAACAGTATTATTTATGTGTTGAACACAGTTTCACTGTTTGTAGTTACAGCTTTTGCTTCCTTTCAGAACAGCATAATAATACTAATAATAATAATAAATAAAAACCAGTATCAAGTGCCAACTGCAGGAAGCTGGCAATCTGGAGGTCAAAGTTCCAGACCTGTTCCAGCCAAACTGCTGTGTGACCTGCTGATTTACATGCAAATAATTTCTGCATAAGCAATAAAAATACCTTAGCTCAAGCAGGCTACAAGGATCATCTCCATGTCTAACCAAACTCCAGATCTGCAGCCATATATCGTCACTTTTCACCTCTTTCCTTCTTATGTTTTTCAATGAATTTGATTTAATGGTGTCAGAGCACCTCTTGCATTTACTTTCCAAACAATTGAGTTTTTCTGATACAAATGGCTGTGGAGAAGGATTTAATGTCAAGGTCTTAAGCCTAAGCATTTGTGGCAACCTAACATATGAATCAATGCAGAAATGATAGGCACTCTGTCACTCAGTAAATGGAAAGAAAGACACCATTGTGATATATAGCTGAGTACCTCTAAGGAACAAAGCTTGAAAATGAAAAACTAGCAGAGATTTGTGTACAGTATATAAAGGGGAAGGCAGGGCATGAAAAGGTGAAATGGAAAAACACATATGAAATCTAAATTATTAAAGAAGGTTAATGAAAAATATGATACTTTACTTTTTACAATCTTGAGCTGGTAATAGCCTGTCTCTCATTAGTTCTGAGTGTGAATTTCAACATTTAGGTTATGAATGATCTTACTGTCCTTACTTTCCTCCTCTTGTCTTCACTATTCCAGCTCCCAGTGAAAGAGAGAGGTCTTCATGGTTATCACACACATTCCTCTATTAGAGCTGTACCTTTCCAAATTGCATTTCTCTTCCATCACACATTTCATTCTCCTGTGATTAGTTTATAATGAGTAAACTTTAGCAGAATTGCGATTTTCATAATTTGTTCTATAAATAATTATGCCTTTTTTATTAAAAGTTAATTATAGACAGCAACATGAAGTTAGCTGTATCCACAGAGCTGGACAAGTTGCAAAACAGCTCAATACAAATGACAATAACTGCAACAATAGACAAAAAAAGAGTCAACACATTCAGCATTTATGCAAAGTACATTACAAAAAATCAAATGTATGTTTCTAACTATATAAACAGAAACTATATATGATCCATAGAATGCTGAATCCTTATTACTGTTAAATGATTTGCTTCTCATGCAAAAAGAGCATGTTAGAATTTAAATTACTATTTTTAAAACAATGAGATATGCTCAGAAATTCAGTTCTGCAAGAACAATGCTGGAAACATGATTCCTAGGAGAACACTAGGAGGAAAGGTGCCTCCCAAGCAGCATCTTTCTAACATCACAATCTCATTTCCACTTAACAGTTAAACCTCTGTATAGGATTTAGTAACTTTTCCCCATTTCAATTTCTCTGTTACGTAAGAGAAGGCAAATGGAAGGCAGTACTGACACAGCACAGACCTACTTCAACTGCTAATTATTCATTTCAGAGCACAAGTGCTCTGCTTCCAATAGAGGGTAAAAGCCTGTGCTGAAAAATAATTCACAGAAGAGAAAAATCAACACAATTACTTTTACAAGCAATAATGTTGCTCTACTTTACCGGACCTTGCAGCCAACTTCCCATATGTCCATTTGTAAGTTCTGAAACTTCTTGGGAAACAGGGGTTTACTTTGTGCTTACATCTGGTTTCTATTTTGTTAAACACAAAGCATTTTATGGGAGAAATACATTGTAATTTCCACTTTAGTTAAGATCACAGAATCATAGAACCATTTGGGTTTAAAGGCCCTTTAAATGCCATCTAGTCCAACCTCCCTGCCAAGAGCAGGCACACCTTGAACTAGATCAGGCTGCTCACAGTCCCATCCAGCTCAACCATATTTCCAGAGATGGGAACTTTTAAATGTTGTGAGGTTTTTTGTTTTGTTTGTTTTTGGTTTTTTGTTTTGTTTTGTTTTTCTGGCCTGCAGAGGTGAGGGCAGCCCTGAAACACTGCTGAGGCTTGGGAGCGGCTACCCCTGTGAGCACAGCCACAAAAATCAACCCCTTTCTGCACTGCTTGTGAATAACTTTATCCCTACAATCAGGATTAAATGAGGTGCTTCTCACATTCCAAGTCAAACACATCCAAATTCCACAGACCAGCAAAATATTTTACTTCTTATAAGTTCTACTGCCAGAACACCCTTATTATAGTATCATATCTTTAATCTCCAGCCACTAGTGAAGAAAGATGCACTGATTTACCAGTAAGATATGAATACACTTTCCCAAGGGATTTATTTAAAACTTGACCTATCTTTTCTGTGACTCTCTCGGAATAAAAGACCTGAGAACACTTCTCCATAAGAAGTTCTATTTTAGAAGAGTACAGCTCAGTTTGAGGGAGGCCAGCAATGGACCACTCCATGCTTTTTTCCCCTCACTGTGGGGTTCATATTCAATACAGGAACTTAAAAAAAAAAATAAATCTTTCTTTTTGTTTTAAATGCCCACTTTAAAATACTATTGCTTGAATAAACCAATGTTAGAAATGCCATAGAATTAACATCCTTTGGGTTTAACCTGGAACAGAATTGTTAATTACATGTTAATGTATTTTAAGAACATAATTTACATTGCCCTGAGTTAAATCCTAGAAATGCTAAGATACATTGTTTTATGGCCCTACAGCCAAGTAAATTGAACATACTACCTGGTGCTTTTGGCAGGCTGCTAGTCACAGAGTACACACAGTGGCTCACCAACTCTTCAAAGCAGCCCAGGACCTGCAAACTATTTAATTTGCTCAGTGATAAGGCAAAAGAGGAAGGCAGGCAAGTGCACTCTATGAAATTATCAGACAGGGAAAAGTGTGGTAGGGCATAAATCCTTAAGAGAGCTGCTGTTCAAAAGCATAAGAAATAACTTACTATTTTCACAGTTGCAGCTATAATTTTACTCATTGTACTTAACAAAATAATGTAATAAAAGTACCTCTAAAATGGATGCACTCCTCAAGGATTTAAAAGCATTTTCATGAAGGGTAAGCTTGTTTCAGAGAAAAGTCTTTTACATTTATCTCTCTTTTCAGTAATGTCAGTTTGCACTAGGGTGAAATCAAAAATCCATCATGAAAACATACTTTGAAGAACTTGGTCCTAATCTTCAAGCCTCAGGGTTGGATTTTTTGTTTGTTTATTCGCTCTCTAGGGAAGAGACAGAGCAGAAGAAACTTCATGTTCTCCTCCGTTCTCCCCCACTGCATTAATTTTCATCACTTTAGTCTCAGCAGGTCACCACAACTTTGCTATGGCTGAGTTTACTGTACTAGATGAAAACATTTACATAGAGAATTCCCCATCATAAACAAATCAGCTGTAGAAGGGAGAGAAAATGGTCCTTTGAATTCTATCACCTAGAACTTCTGAAATGCCCTACAGCTGGTTATATCCAACCAACTGCACACAAGTGCTGGCACCAGCCTGAATCATGATTTGAGAACCTCTGCATCAGCTGTGGGACTCCAGCACCCCTCCCACTTCCAAGAGTAATAACTAGTACAGTAATTTCA
>VRYO01001589.1:1145623-1159752 GCA_009812075.1 Sialia sialis
AGTGCGGCTTATATTCAGGTGCGGTTTATAATCGTGAAACTACTGTATTTTTATTATCTTTTTCCTCAGCTTTATGTTCTACATTTAGATCAACTGATCCAGCTATTCTTATGAGGCTAGAAACAGAACTGGCCACATCCTCACATATACTACAAGTTTGAACTTACAGTCAGAATACTATCTTCAAAAGCTAAAACGGCCAACCCAGCCAAAAAAAATTCTTGGATCGAAGAAACTTTCAAGCCTACTGGCAGGCCTGTTTGAAGCAATACCTTAAAAACTCCTTGTGCAGAACAGATTTGATTGGTATTTTGCAGTAATGCCTTCTGTCAAGGAAGCCTCCAATGGGAACAAGTTACTATTTGGACTCTAATATAGCTTGCCATATTTTTACTAGTGTTTTCAATGTCCACACAAGAAATTGCCCATTAAATTTATAGACCAATTTTATGCTAATTATACTCATTACACTCTGTGAGAAAACTAGGTAATTGGGCTGTTGTACTTCTATCTTTAGAAATAAATTAGAATTCCTGCTTAGAATAATTTAAAGTGTCTGACTGTGCCTGTTCAAAGCATCCATTAACAAATGCTGGTTTCTATTCGACTTCCCACTGCATTAAGCAGGCCATTTCTACACACAAGACAAAGCGGCTAATCAACTGGAAGTTGAAAACAAATATGCAGGGGGCAGGCATACAAACTGCAGCATTAAAATGCATTTGCCTTATGCCAAGATTCATTTGTAAATTCATCAAGTGTTATACTCACTAAGTCATGCTGATGTGTTTTGCAAGATGGTTAACTGCTTGAGAACAAATAATATTTACAGTACAGTTCAATGGAGTTATTCAGCAATCCTCAAAAGTAGAGAGTGAAGGAATAGGTGCACAGAAGCATTTGTATTGCTGCAGCACTCAGGGTGTTGCTCTGGTGAAAGGCGCCCCTGCCTACAGCAGGGGATTGGAACTGGATGAGCTTTAGGTCCCTTCCAACCCAAGCCATTCTGTGATCTAACACTTTTTACAGCTCAAGACTTCTAAAATTATGCACAGTCTCTATGTGACTATTCAGAGATCTAGGAGAGCCAGTGTAACAAAGCCAAGCTGTCCAGCAGAAAATGCTAGAAAGGCGTGCAGGGGCTGAGTAATTTTATATTTGTGAAGATTTACTAGCTCTCTGCAGGGAAATACTTCCCTGCACTTAGAAACCTTTGCATTCATAAATCTGAATTCTTTCCCAAAGCAAAACAACTAAGTCTTCTCCAAGCATAGGCTAATAAATAAGTACAGTAATTTCACGAATATAAGCCGCACCTTTTTCATTGACAAATCCAGCCTACCCCAGTAGTGCGGCTTATATTCAGGTGCGGCTTATTTATGGACAAATCTCAGCGAAATGCCAACCTGGAAGTGAGAGCCGGCCAGGGAGAGAGCTGCCGCAGAGCCGCTGCCGGGTGGGCGGTGAGCCAGAGCCACTGGCGAGCAGGCAGCGGGCTACCGCTGGATTGGCGAGGCCAGCCTGGCTTCGCTGCCTTCACACGAGCAAATGAGCCGCCTTTGCCGCGTTCACGTGGGCGAGCGAGCCGCCTTCACTGCGGCCAGCGCGCTGCTGCTGACACTGCCTCCCTTGGAGTGGGCGAGCAAGTGCTGCTGGCTCCGCTTCCCTTTGCACAGGCAGGCGAGTGAGCACCACTGCCACATCCCTTTGCACGGGTGGGCAAGCAGACGCCGATTCCGCTGCTTCCCTTCACACAGGCGAGCAAGCGCCGCCAGCGCTGCTTCCCTGTGCACGGGCGGGCGAGCGAGCGCCGCCGCGGCATCCCTTTGCACAGGCGGGCGAGCAAGCAAGCGCCGCCGATGTGGCATCTCTTTGCACGGGCGGGCGAACGAGCACCACCACATCCTTTTGCATGGGCAGGCGAGCAAGCACTGCTCCCCACTGCTCTCGCTGCCGGCCGCTCCTGGCATTGCCATCTCCCGCTAGCAGCTGGCCCCTCCCAGTGCGGCCCTGGCGCTGCCTGGCTCCTCAGCAGCACCCCTACCCTGCCGCATGGAGGAAAAAAAAATAAAAAAAAAAGAAAGAAAAAACCTGCGGCTTATATTTTGGTGTGGCTTATATATGGACAAATCCCATGGTCTGCCCAGCTACCCGGATGTGCAGCTTATATTCAGGTGTGGCTTATAATCGTGAAATTACTGTATACTATTATCTTAATGCCATATCCTTGGGATACAATCTAATTTAAAACTCTATTTCACTATCTTCTAATGGACAATAAACTTTTAGGTACCAAGAAATACTAGCCACCACACTGTAAAACATCCTGAATAGAGACACAATCACCCAATCCATTCAGTGCCCAGTTTCACTTCCCATACAATGAAGATTCAGTGAATCAGGAGGAAAAAAGAACACACACAACAAAAATAAACAAAAGAAAATTGTACACATCTACTTGGAAAGGTGGTAATTGAAGATCAGTCATCCATGCATCAAATAAGTACTCTACATCTGTTGACTCAACAGTGCTGTGACAGCACCAGAGCTCCTCCTGAGAATGCCTTCAAAGCCAAATCCTGGAGGCAAAACCATCATGAGGAATGCTTTGTTTGAGGTGTGATTAACAAAACCTCTTGGCAGTAGCTCCAGCTCAGCTATTCTTCTAGAATTTCAGAAAAAATCATAGGTTAAAAAATGACAGACAAAGAGTCAGGCCTGGACAAGATGCCATGCAAATCTGTGTTAAGTGGATACTGAGTTATGACTGGCTTGTATTTTGAATTTGGCTACCTATGCAGTTCAGCATTAGTTTACCAAGTAAAGGCTACTACAGCTGCTGCCTCAGAACTGCAGTATTTACTCAAAGACTCGGCATCCTGCTTTTGAGTCAGAAAAGAAGTTTACTGGGAATATAATCACCAAATACGAAGTGGTACTTGATGGGAACTACATTTTTAATTACAGAAGTAAAAGCAACTGACATTCGGAAATAATACCTAGAGTTCTGCAACATTATAAGTTCTGCATTGAATTAAAGCAATCACTAGTTCTACAACGGGAATAAAGTAACAGATCTTCACAAAACCAAAAACAGAATATATGGTAAAAGAAGAAATGGGAGACTTCAAAACATTCCTTAAGCAGTTTTAGATAAGAACTGATGCCTCTGGCACCTGAATGCTGCAGCAACACACACTTTGTGAAGACAAGATGATAGAACAGCTAAAAAATTGGGCATCACATACAACCATCTGTGGCTCAGTTTAGGGAGAAAACAATTCCAGGAGGAAAAAAATTCCAGGAGGAAAAAAACCCCTCAGGAGTACAATAATTCCACTATGAATAAAAACTTTAGGTTACTACTTCTTAGACCAGTTACCAGTGGATTCCCTTAGTAAATTGCTCATTTTGGCTAGTATTTCCAGAGAATAAGTGATATTTTAATATTAGGGTGTTTTACTTTAGATGTAAAAAATTCAAGGTTAGTGATTCAAACCATTTAAACCAATGCATATACCAAATAAAACAAAAACTTCTTTCATGTTGTAATTTGGCTAAAAAGGTGGTATTTTATATAAAGGATCATAAAATGGCTTGGGTTGAGAGAAATGTTAAAAGTTGCCTTGTTCCAACCCCTCACCATTGGCAGGGAGACCTTCTGCTAGACCAGGTCACTGCATCCAACTTGGCCTTGAACATTTCTCCAGGGATGGGGCATCCACATCTTCCCTGAGCAATCCATTCAAGGGCCTCACTATC
This sequence comes from Sialia sialis, assembly GCA_009812075.1. NCBI lineage: Eukaryota > Metazoa > Chordata > Aves > Passeriformes > Turdidae > Sialia > Sialia sialis. The sequence continues at coordinate 1,149,386 of VRYO01001589.1, forward strand.
CACACAGGGAATAATTTCTTCCTATTACTCAATCTAAACCCACTCCTATCAATTTAAAGACATCACCCTATACACCTTTACATTTCTCACCAGCTCTTTTGCAGACCCTTTGGTACTGGAAGGCTGCTGAAATGTATCCAATGTATTCTGTCCCTGTAGTTTTGTCACCTATGAAACCAGAAATTTTATCTGATATATATTACATAGATTGTATGTGAATAACGAAACCTCCTTATTCTACAACCATTATAAAACTTGCAAATTTTAAGATATTCTGGCCCATCATGAACAGTTTGAGACCAAATAGAATTCCCCAGTATTCATCATTCACTGCTTCAACATAAGGCTCCAAACTGGAACAGGTTTTCTGTGGAATTTGTCTGTTCCTTTAACAACGTACCTTGTATTCCAAGACACAGCTCCAAATAATGGAGGAAACCTACATGGAGGACAATATGGCAAAAAAATCTAGACATCAGGATATCCTGCCATGATAGAAATACAAATGCAGTATGTGTGAGCAAAACATCCAGTATTGAGAGGATTTTTGCTCAGAATCTGCAATGATTGTGTGAAAATGAAGGTAACCATCAGCCACAGTAATCAGGCAGTAACCAAGAGACCTCAGGTGGGAAAGAAAAATCAGCTTAAAAATCAAATATGAAAACCCCTAACATTTCTAACATGGAGAAATAAGGAGTGAAAACCTGGTCTGATACCAAGAAGGTGCCCCTGGCACTTCAAGCTCTGTGGGAGCACCTCCTCTGGCAGTGGGCTGAGAACACAGGGGACAAGCAGCATGGGTCACTCCTGGGGTGTCCCCTTTGGGGTCCTACCCCAACAGCTGGGTGGATTAGCAGGTGATAGAGCAGCCCAGGTGAGAACACAGCCACAGCATCCACATCTCCTCAGATGATGGATGCACACAGGACAACATTCTTAGAAGGGTGGGCTCATACCACTGAAACCTCCTGGTAAAGGGACAGGGGTGAGCACTTACCTACAAATTTGAGGACGTATGTGTGGGGGCTGTGGGGAGTACTATAGGATTGTGTTTAGGTATGTGAACGTGTTTATTAACGTTTTGTAAGGGTCTAGTAGTCATTTATCTCTTATATTGCTGCTATTAATCCTGCATATACAGTTCACGGACTAACAGTTAATTACAAGCTATCAATAAATCAACAAATCACTTCAATTCTAACTTGATTTAAGTAAGACATGAGCTGTTTTAGTATCTTCTGCCTCACACTGATAAACTTACCTATCTCAGGTTTTTATTTTTCTGTCCCTTTTCTTTCACCTGAAGGCACCCAAGATATTCATGAAATCAAACCACTATCTACACAGGTAACATTTGCTTCAGACTGATCCCAATCAAAGCATGACAATAACTGCACTCCTCCAAAGTAAGGGCTCCAAAACCTGGGCAAAAATCCCTGTGTTTTAAAAGAATATATTAAGCCTTTGGGTTAGACAAATGAAAACTTAAGAGGTTTAACATACATTCTAGCCTTCTAAAATGTGGCTTCTTAAACAGTATGCTCTAGTGAATTTAATCCCTGAGATCAGGTTTTTGCTTCAGGAAATTCCAATTAAACACCACATGAAAGCTTGGTGTGTTTCTCCCACTGCAACTGAAAGCTCAGTGTTAGCTCCTAGTTTTTCCAGAAAACATTAAAAGAGTGTCAATCATATTTTTCTTTTTTTTAATTGTGTAAAGAAATACAGTCAAGTTTAATTTTGTATGGTTCCCTTTTGTACTTCTGCTAATGACATTTTTATAAATTAGACATAATGAATAATCCTCCCTCATATTTTAACTTCACAAACTCTTACTCTTGAAAGTACAGGATCTCATTCCTTTATCCTTAACAGTCTTGAATAAAACTATACATCGACAGATCTTGTAACCAAAGACCCAGACCAAGCATACTCACTGATCTGTGACTCAAACTCTAAAATAAAAATATTCATGCTTCATAAAGTGCAACCATGCCTCTTCTAAACTTACTTTTATTTTATTTTTTGGCTCCTAGCTTTTGATTAATCAAAATAATTATCTCCTTGAATTCTTTTCTCATTCTGTATTCAGGAGAAAAATATTCTGTATTATGCATAAACCTTTTTAAATTAACTAAACTTAGAGAAGACATTACGTCACCTTCACAACTACTTTTTACAAGTTACTGCAAAAGTTGACTTTCAGCATACATAGGCTAGCAACTGGCAACCATGCTCTTCTCAATTGCAATTTCAGAAAGCCATAAAGACTTAAATCTGAAAAAGAATTAAAATTAAACAGAGTCTTGTGACAAAAACATCTGTTCATAGTAAACTAAGTGTTTTCAAAGTTACTTACTCTAGCAACTAGTAGAAGCCAGGAGTAACCTAGAATTGCAAGTACTACAAGAAAGAACCCATAATTGCAGTTAAAACCCCCCCACAAAAGGCAGTTATTCAAACACAGCCAGGGAAATTAACACCTTGCCTGCCTGTTACATGTTCCCTAGTTCCAACCCACTGCTCCAATGCCATATTTACCACCCCTTACTTCTCAAACCCCACCCCTTTTCCAAATTAATGGAATATCGACACCTTTTTTCCCCCCCAAGGACAAGGAAGGAAGCTACTCATCTTTTCTCCCTGTTCAGAAGATATGTTTCCCCACTACCACTATTTATGCATGCCATCTATGGAATATGACATCAAAGAACTGGAAATCCTTCATTTTCTCCATAACTTGAGAACTTCAAAGGAGTACAGTAGGAGCACTTCTCCAATTAACATTTACCCAGCACATTCCACCTCCTCATTCCCTTAACACATCTGAGTCACAACCACCAGTTCAAGTGACTGGAAATTAACCAACTAAAGCAATGATTTATAAAGTTGCATTTATTTGAAATATAACTTCACAGAAACCTACATCTGGAAAACCAGAGATTCCTCCAGAAACAAGGGAATTTTATTTAAGCCAGAGAACACCTGTAGAGAGAGGCAGTATCTTATACTGACTCCACTGACGTAGTAATAAATAAAAAAAAAGAAGCTTTCACAGAAACAAGCTCTTGTTTTAGATTCAGTCTTTAGAGGGCTTTGAAGGTTATCAGACCATGAAGAGTCTCTGTCCCTTTTCCCAGCAGCATTACTGCTCCTTTCTAGGAAAACAAAGGATGGACTCATTTGCCTTGAATATTTATGGGTTAGGATGGTGAGCAAAAACAGGACAGAATATTGCTGCCCTCCTTCTCATGATTTGTACCTTTTCTCATGCAAAGTCAAAGCCTGGTCAATAAAATAAGCCCCCAATTCCGGACCTTACAGATGGGAAGGCTTCTGTCTACCTGCCCTGTAGGGTTTGAGCCACATACAAGATCTGTCAAACTCCACCTGGTGGCTAATCTTAAAAAAGCTTATGGAATAAACTTAAAAAGGCTTTAGTTCCACAAGGATTGATGTACGACTCTGATACTCTGATAAAATTTATTGAACTGTCTATTTGGTTGTATAGTCTTCATCCTTTCTGTTTCTCCCCATCTCTGGGCAGATATTTTTTTCTAAACCTCTCATATGAATGGGTTCTAGTTGCAATTAAAATCCATTTCTGGTAATGCAGTTATAGACAGGAGAAGTCATAGCTCCATGGCACATCTAAAAGGAAAATTACTCTTCTTGCTATTTAGCCTCTGACATAGAAAAGTAGAAAGTAATGTGCAAATGTAATTTTCAACCAATGTCTAGGTAAAATATCACTTAATTATTCAAATCTCAAACAATACTTACAGTAAGTTTTTACTCACACTTTCCAACTCATAAAAACCATAATAATTTATAGTTTTTTATTTGCTGGTAGTTTCTCTTATAGGATGTCTCATACCTGCTGTCATTCTTTACTTTTATACTACACTATTATTTATTATGATCTATTATCCTTGAGAAATAATTAAAAAATACATTCAAGACATGTAAAGCATACCTGGAGCAGCCTGTGATACTGAAATGCTGAAAGACGCATTATTTTTGAAAACAGTAAATTTAATAAAAAATTGAGAATTGCTCTCTCAAAAACTTCAGAGAGCAAACTGCTCAAATATTTATCTAGAAAGAAAAAATTAACACCATTTCAAACAGATGCTGTAGCACAGAACAGAAAACATCTACTGTGCACATTTTATTTCACGATGTCATCACTAAGTAAGGACAAGTGAAGACTGTCTGCTATTAAAACTTCTATAGAAGTTTCAAGACAATTATTTTCAAGACAATTATTATTGCTGATGAACAACTATTTTTTTCCTCTGTTAATAAGTCCTTGTATTTTTGCCAGATCTCCAAATGAAACTGTTGCAGAACCTCGCTGGGCTGGTTTTGCCTAAAGGAAGAAAAAAAAAGAAAAAAAACCCCATAAATGGCTAATTTTAAATTAAAATGTTTTGTAAAAAGTCGTAAAAACCATCACTTATTTAAATAGTACCTTCAAGGAGCAAATAACAGCTTGACATTACCTGTGACTCATGGTATTTCCAGCCAATCATGTAGTAGATCTGAAAGGTGGCAGGTACGGAGCCATCGCTGTTTCCGTACATTTCTGTTAGAGCAGAAAGGGAGAGAGAAAAGGTACAGACCATCAGCTCCAGGAAACACTCAGTTCTCAGAACATCACAACTGAGCATGACAGTCATCAGAATGACTCCTGGTGAAAGATTTGGGACAATAAAAATATCTCATACTGGTGCATCAATATAGTTCAAATCCTGGCATTATAACTGAGGTTAAAAATAGCTTATGGTAACAGCATTTAGTTCTGCAGTATTTGGGGTTTTTTGTTTTGTTTTGATTTTTTTTTTTTTTTTTTTACACAAAGGGCATAGAAAAAGACAGAAAAAACGTTCTTAAAGTCATTTCAGATTAACTCATTGCCTCTCAAATACTGACCTTGGTATATTGCAGCAGCTGCCAGCATTGTCTCCCTGTGTAGCAGAGGTTTTCTATTCCAAGAGCAATTACTCTCCCCCATACCTAAAAATATGTTTTAGCTTTAAGAAAAAGAAGATATAGCACATGCCATGAGTTAAGTGTCATGCACTAAGGACAGATTCTTACTAACCAGAGTAAGTACAGAATCCTCTGCACTTTGTTGCAAGAGAGCACGTACCACAGATCATTAAGTGAGTTTCTCAAGTGTAAGAATTCAAAACTTTCAATTCCTGTATTTTGCAATTAACAGTTTGCATTGCTAGGAATCATTTCAAATTATTACTTCTTCAGCCTGAGTCTTCAAACACTTAGACTTTTAAGTATAACTAATTTTAAAAATGAGTACGAAGATTTTATTCAGACACATGATGATATTGTTTTAACAGATAACAATTAAAATTACCAGTCCAAGAAATTCAAAATACAAAATAAAATAACCACAACTCTAATCTTTCTAATCACCTACTGCATCTGAATGTGTCTGCTCAGAACAAAAGCTGCCTTTCCATTAAGGAATTACTCCAAACAGCAGTTGATGCAGAGAAGAAATGTCCTGAGCTGCTGTCAGTAACAACAGACTGCATGTGAATGACTGCTTTACAATCCATGACAAATATAATCAGAATGTTAATGATTAACAAAATCCTTACTCAATTTTTGCTGTTCCTCAGCAGACTCCAAATTAAGGATATATTTATTCTCTTTCCAAAGCAGTTTGCTGATTGCCCTGGTAATTAGAAAGGCTCACAGGAAAAGTCAGTGTGTGGGATACTGGTTCTGTCTCCCTTAAGGGCTTTTCTGCACCTTACACTGAACAGGCTCATGCAGAATGGGAACCCCTGGGAAACAGAACATTCACAGCAGACCATGAAGCAGCAAATCTTTGACTTGTGCTTCCCAAGACAAATCTCCTGACAGGTATAATCTCCTAACTCACCAGATAGCAGGAAAAAAACTAATTCTTCCCCTGCTGCAAGATTTATTTGAATTTCTGTAAGAAAGGAATTTTTTGTGATGAAGATGGTGAAACACTGGCTGAGGTTGCTAAGAGAGGTGGTGGATGACCCACACCTGGAAACACCCCAAGACCAGGCTGGATGGAGCTCTGAGCAATCTGATCTAGTTCAAGATGTCCCTGCTCACTGCAGGGAGTTGGACTAGATGGCCTCTTAGTTTTTCTTTCCCACATGACTCCATGATTTGGAGTTAAGAAACACACAGTAACACTTCTGTGTCTGCTCTACTGATACAGAAAATACTGATGTTTCCACAAAGAATATACTTGCCTTGTAAGTCTTCCATAACCTCAAATAACCCTGGGTAATTTACTTGGATTTCATCAGTGTCCTAGAAGAATTGAGAAGTTCAGCTTTAGAGCATATCAAACTAAACCAACAGCACTATTTCAACCTTGCTGAACTACCAAACTACTCCCTGACCATGGCAGGAGGGCTGGAACTAGATCATTTTTAAGGTGCCTTCCAACCCAAATCATTCTACAGTTCTATTCATCTCCCTCTTGTGCTCAAATAATGTAATTCTAGGAAGCATGTACTATTTTAACGTTTCTAAAAAGTTTTGCTTAGTAGCCCAGATGAAATCAAATTTTAATTTAAATGCCATTATTTTCCTCTTGATTTTAGAAGAAAGAGCAAGTGTCTATAATTTTTTCATGCAGGTCTAACATTCTCTGACATTTCTCCAAGAAAACCATCCAAATTCTGCTGGGCCACGAGCCAAAGACACACTTCAGTTGGTTTCATTTATCACCAGAAAGCCAAAAACAGTGGCAGTCCAGGCTATTTCTGCAGCCTGTTCAGCGAGGTGCACCACATACAGAAGGAAGCAGTGTGTCATTACTACATTAGCAAGCAGTGATTTTTTCATATTCTGTGGGAAGATAGGTTTTAAGGATAGTGCAGGATAGTACAGAAGGCAATCTCTCCTGATGAACTGGAACTGTACTGATTACTGAGGAGTGGAAACTGTGCCTGCCCAATGAGTTTGGGTGTTCTAAATGAGTGGGTTCACTGGCCATGAGTTGCAGTTTGAGATGGAGTTTGAGACTGAGAGTCTGCTGGCTATGCTTTTAGGAGGTAAGGGACATTTGGTTGTGCAAGGGACAGTAAGAAAATGTTGTGTGAGGGACAGACAGGGTTAGGTGGCTGGGTAAGGGACAGCTTGGGGTTTAGCCAGTCATGTAGAAGGAAGAAAGAAACTTGCAGAGAGGAGTCAGTGCTGTGTGGAGCTGCCTATGAGAAAAGGAGTCAGAGTTACCTGAGAAGTCAACTGAAAGAAGGCATAAGAAGTTTTTAATACAGGACTTACGATGGTGTCAGTCCAGTCTTTCTCAACATAATTACTACAATATTCCAGCTGGTCTAACATTCTGGATTGTTCTGCCTGATGGTTTCTTACTTATCATTACCACAGTGAGGGTGTTGAAGCCAGCCCTGGAGAGCAGGTGTCCCAGATCAGCGACAGCGGTGAAGGGCGACACATGAGGAGAGAATCCACCTTCCCTCTCCAGCTCAGCCAGCTGCAGGGAGCAGCGCAGCTCGTACAGAGTGTCCCCCCCAAACATGGCCCCGATGAACACTCCATCTGGCTTCAGCACCTGGTGGATCTGCAAGGCACAAACAGGGCATGGCTTTGCTATGTGAAGTTCTCAGGCTTTTTATCTTAATGAGTCAAAAGCAACTGTTGTCAGAGCTGTGATAGATTTTCAATGTTGGCTTTTAATATTGACTGTGTTCTGCAGGGCAAGCTGTAACACAGCTTCTGGTCACACTGCAAATGAATACTCTGGGCTGAACAGAGATGGTTTTCTATTTTTAAGTGCAAATCCTCAGAAATTATACAGTCAGGAAACATGGAACAAACTGGAAATGGAGGGTGAAACTATTTTCAGTAGAATAGTCTTAAAACAATATTCTCAATTATTTTACTTTTAAAGGAGGGTAGATTAAGTAAGTATGCCATTTACTTTTACTTTTTAATGGCTTAAGAGAAATGGAGGCTTTAGTTTCCAGAAGTTATCTCTGCACTTCTGAAAAATAGAGTAATGCCATTTTTATTATGTCTAAGATTACTTATTATTAACTTGCCAAAACAGCAATATCACAACTCCAACATCAAGGCTGACAAGATGCTCTCTGGTCTCGTAAGTTCTAGCCCCTTCCTAGTGAGAAGCCAATAAATTCAAGCTTTCTTGTATCTTTAATAGCTGGAAATGATCCCTGGTTTAGACATCCAGAAGAGCCTGATTATATAACCAGGCTAACAAGAAAGCAAGCACTTCAATGCTTTTGAAAAAAAAAAATTTCAATAGTTTTTAAATGAAATATTAATCAAGCTACCTTTTCTGTGCTAGGAAAAAATCCTTTAATTGACAGGTAAGAAAATTAGGAAGTTAAAGGCAGTTTCCATTAGTTAAAGACAGTGGTACCAACATAAGAAACCATGAAAGTTAGCCAAGAAGTGCAGTTCCCTCCCCCATTGTGACAGAACGTCAGTTATACTTACTGTGGGAGAAAATACTTGAGACTCTATAGAATGCTTAAATCCCAGTGAAAATTGAATATTTCTTTCAAAGTTTTAAGTACTGAATGCATTTCAATTGATTTTTTATTATTTCAGTAACAGTAGGGTAGTCCTACTCCTACCAACAAGTGATAGAACAGCACTGCAATGACCGACCAATTTGAAGTAAATGAACAAATAGCAATCTAGTCAACATGTTAATTGTTCTTGCTCCATGTTTTTTATTTGACTAAAGCTTACACCTGCAAGAAAGAGCTGAACCAAAACTGTTAATGAAAATAAAATAACTGTCAAGTTTTTGCTTCATCTCAAAATGAAAACACCTTGACCAAAGCTGTATTTCAAAATAAACTGCTGAGACATAAAAATAACTCAAGCTCCATAAAGCAGTTCTGGAGAAGTACTATATTACAAGTATGTACTACAAGTAAGAGCTAACAACAAAAAACAATAGCACTGCCTCAGGTGACAGTTACCATGATCTCAGCTGTGGAGAATCCAAAATATTGTACAAATATGGTGTTATTTGTTTATTTATTTATTCAAAATTGGTTTTTTGGGAGAAAACTAGTAGCACTATTAGCTAATGCTCCTCAAACTGCCAAAAGTATTGCAAAAAATAGTTGTGTGCAACATGATTTATTTGTGTACCTCTTGTTTAAGGAAGATTTGGAAATAAGAGAGTGCTGTAAATGCAAGTGCTGGCTTAGAGAATTAAAAAGCAATTTCTTACCTCTTTGAAAGCTTTAGGAAGGTCATTCACCCAATGTAAACTGAAATAACAGAAAAGTACATTTTATAATTTCAGATTAAATCAAATTCAGGGAATGCCAGTAACTACTTAATTAGTACAGTAATTTCACAACTATAAGCCGCACTGTTGTTTTTTTTTTAAGCGAGGATCCCTGTATAACAAAGTAACAAATTAGTAACAGAATCACTGCCAGCTGGGTTTGGTGTCAGGTGCTCAAGTTGCAACAGTTTTCATAGACCAGTGAAGCCTTTAAAGGCAGCCCCAGGCACCCTCCCCAGCTGGCATTTCACTGGGATTTGTCCATAAATAAGCCGCACCTGATGATTAGCCGCACTACTGGGGTAGGCTGGATTCTTCAATGAAAAAGGTGCGGCTTATATTAGTGAAATTACTGTAAGTTAGTTTCAGGAGCCAAAGCCACAAACCAGTTTCTCAAGGTGCAACCATGCTGAAACACTTGCTTGAAACTGATACCAAACAAGAACAGACTTTTATCCACATTTTTTTCTTTTTTGGTGAGAAAATGCATGTCCTAGAGACTAGTTCATCAAATGCAGGATTGAAGCTCCAAGTTGTGAAGAAAATGAAACAAACAAACCAGGAAGAATCACCAGAACAGCATGCTCATGCTCATATTAACTAGGCAACTATTAATGAAGTACTAATGATAATTAACTATTTATTATTGCTTTTTAACAGACCAGTAATCTTTGTTGGATTCATTTTCTTAAAGCTACCCTGAAAACATTAACAACTTTAACAAAACAAAATAAATTATTAATACATACCTTAAGCTGCTGACAACAAGATCAAACGTATTTTCTTTGAAAGGAAGGAATTCCTCATCAGCTACGACCCTGACCGTTGGGATTTCAGATTCTATAGAATTTTTCTAAAGGTAGGTTGGAAGAAAAACAACTCATGAGAAACTCACTTCTTTTGCTTTCCTGTATCACAGAATTGAAGCAGTTTGGCATTCAAAAATCTACTTACTAAAGCATTCTCTGCGATATCAACTTGAATAAGTTTTTCAACTGTTTCCTGAAATTAAATTTTTAAAGTCTATTAAATATTTAAATTATTTTGTAAA
>VRYO01001589.1:1160752-1182712 GCA_009812075.1 Sialia sialis
GTAAGTTAGAAAGAATCTTTTCCACTCTTGATAAAAGCTTTATATAAAGCAGAAAGCACTTTTCCCCACCCAATGTGGCACCTGCTCCCAAGAAGAATAGCTGAGGCAGAAGTGGCGACAAAAATTACATTCTGTAATTTTAGGCATAAGTTTAATTAAGTATAAGCCATGGATTAACAGCCAAGGAAGCACCTTTACTTACACTGTGGTTCATGAAGGGTAGACTGTTAATGGCTTTGAAGTCTCCATAATGACGCTTCTCTTTAAGAACTAACTATGGTCAATAAACTCACCAAAAAACCCACACATTCCTACACAAAACTAAAAGTTAACTGTTATAAAACAGCTAATTTCCCTTGCACTACCATTTGTCCAGTTTTTAGTGGCAATAAACGAAGAACAGCCTGCACGACACATAGCTTTGAACTATAACTACCGGTATCGATCGGGTTGACAAGGGAAGATTTACCTCATCTACACTCATATGATTGTTTCAAATTGTAACAGAGCACTGTTTGAAAGGGAGGGACACATACGAACTTAGTTAAAACACTTTTAAGTATGAAGAGACAGTACCTTGGTTAAGTGCTGAGCTATGTAACCTCTTCCAGAGCCAACATCCAAAGCAAGAGGAAACGTCCTAAAGGATAAGATTAGCAAAACATGGCTGAGTCTTAAAATATTTTTAATTTTAGACTATATTAAGTTTCACCTGCTAATCTCTAAGGGCCTTATCGAGCTCAGCCCAAGGAGCATCCTTTGGTGGTCCCTCAGGGAAAGGCGCTCTGCATCCAGCGGTTCTCCCCATCCCCTGGGGATGAGGGGAGGACGGAACACGGCGGGGCTCACCTAGTGATATCAAACACTCGGTCCGCGATCCTGCCGCCGACCTGCGGGGAGAGCCGGCCGTCAGAACCGCAGGATCAGCGAGGCTGGAAAAGACCTCTCAGATAAAGTACAACCTATTAGTAAACAGCGTCAGCTAAAGCATGGCACTGAGTGCCACGTCCAGTTTGTCCTTAAACACCTACAGAGACGGTGACTCCATCACCTCCCTGGGCAGCCCATTTCAATGTCTGATAGCTCTTTTCTGTGAAAAAATTCCCGATGTCCAACCTACACTTCGCCTGGCAGAGCTTCAGACGATGTCCTCTTATCCTCTAGGAAAAGAGACCGACCTCCACTCGGCTACAATTCCATGCAGGGAGTTGTAAAGGCGACTCCTGAGCCTTCTTTTCTCCAGGCTGAACCCCCCAGTTCCCTCAGTGGCCTTCCCTGGACCCGCTCCAGCTTCTCCAAATCGTCCCTCAGCTGCCGGGCCCACAGCACTCGAGGTGACCCCGCCAGCGCCCCCGGCCCCACACCTCCTCCCGCAGGTAATCGCACTTGGCGGGCTCGGCCTGCAACGCCGCCCAGTTCTTCTGCTTCCTCTTCAGCTGGCGGTCGAAAGGGTTCAGCGCGCCCGAGCTCAGCGAGGCTCTGGAGGGAGGAGGCGGCGAAGCGCCGGCGGCCCTTGCGGGCAGCGCCCAAAGCCGGCAGCACCATCGCGCCCGCAGTGCCAGCCGGGCCAGGCCCCTCATCGGCTCGGCCTCGCGCGCCCCTCCGCGCACGCGCAGTGTGGGCGGGGGAGCCTTGTCCCGCCGCGGCCGCCGTAGTGCGGGTGGCGGAACCCTGTCCCGCGGCGGCTGCCGTAGCGCCGCCGGAAGTGGCCGTGTAGAGTCGCCGTGCGGGCCGCGCCGTGAGGGAGCGGCGGGAGCTGGGCACGGTCGGTGCGGCCTCGGGGCTCCTCCCGGCGGCGGCCTCCGTTACTGGGATCCGGGGCGGAGCGTGTGCAGGGGCTGCAGCTGTCTTAGCGCACGTGGTGGTGCTGGTGGGCTATACGTGAGTTGGGTTTATCTCGTCGAAGGTCCCATGCGTGCGTCTGCTGGGGAGTCACGGAGGGATGTGTCTGCAGCCCGGGTGTATCTGTTATCGTAGAATCATAGGATGGCTTGGGTTGGAAGGGATCTTAAGCCCTCTCTCATGGGCAGGGACACCTTCCCCTATCCTGTGTTGCTCAGAGCCCCATCTAGCCTGGCCGTGAACACTTACAGGGATGAGGCATTCACATCTCTGGCAACCTGTACTACTGCCTCACCACGCTCACAGGGAAGAATTTTTTCCTCCTATCTAATCAAAACCTACCTTCTAATAGGTTGAAGGCTTTCCCCTTTGTTCTGTTACTCCAGACCCTTGTAAATAGTGTTGTAGGCTCCCTTCAGATACTGAAAGGCCACAATTAGGTTTCCTGAAGCCTTCTCTTCTCCAGGCGGAACAGTTTCAATTCTCTAAGTCTTTTCTCATAGCAGAGGAACTCCATCCTTCTAATTATTTTGGTGGTCTCTGGACTTGCTCCAACAGCTCCATGTTCTTCCTGTGTTGGGACCCCAGATCTGGACATAGCACTTTAGGTGGGCTCTCCCCGGAGCAGAGCAGAGGGGCAGAATTCCTTTCCTCACCTGCTATCCGTGGAGCTTTGAACACAGCCCAGGGCACTGTGAATTTGTGGGCTGCCAGCACAGCTGACAAAGCCAAGATTTGTGACTGAGACTGTGGCAGATACAAGATTATTTGTGCCTTGTTAAATCTGATGCTGCATCAAAGCCAACAGGGTGCTGCTGGGTTTCATCAACCAGACAGCAGAGATGAAGAAGTCATTATCCCACTTGGTGCTTGTCAGGGCACATCTGGAATTCTGTGTTTAGGTTTGGTTCCTGCTACAAAAAAGATGTGGACAGACTGGAGAGAGTCCAGAGAAGGGCTGAAGGGTGGCCATGTGAGGAAAGGCACAGAGAACTGGGTTTGTTCCACCTTGAGGGAAGAAGGCTCAAGAGAGGCCTTAACCTTGCGTTCCAGTGTTTAAAAGGCTACAGAGAAGATGGAGACTGTTTTTATAAGAAGTCACAAGCAAAAGACAAGGGGTAATAGGTACAAGTTATTCCTGGGGAGTTTCCATTTAGATACAAGTGGAAAATTTTCCTCAGTGAGAACATTCAACCACTGGGATAGTCTCCCCAGGGAAGTGGTGGATTCCCACTTACAAGATTTGGCTGGACAGAGTGCTGCACCATCTTGTGCGCACACTGCTTTTGCCAAGAAATGTTGGGCCAGGTGATCTCTGAGCTGCTTTCCAACCAGGTGGCATGTGATGCTGTGAAATTGCCATATATGTTTTTGGGAAGAACTTTTTAGGTACAGGTTAGAAATCCAACTCTGCTTAATCCTTGTTTTGTTCAGTTACTTATCTAAATCTATGCTAATTGGTTGAGGTTTTTTTAATCTGAGATGTTTGGGTTTTCTCCATGTTATAGATGGCCAAGTCTTCACTGGCATCAAAAATGTCATCCCAGGAGGAAATCCTGAGCGATGGCAGGTTCAGCTGTGTGGCAAGGGATCCCAGGTTTTGGGAGATGCCTGAAAAGGAACGGAAAGTCAAGATTGACAAGCGATTCCGAGCGATGTTCCATGACAAGAAGTTCAAGCTGCGATACACAGTGGATAAAAGGGGTCGCCCTGTTAACTACACCTCTACAGAGAACCTCAAGAAGTTTTATGCCTTGTCAGAATCTGACTCTGATCTCTCAGAAAGTGATAGTAAAGAAGTCATGGGAAAGAAAAAAAAGAAAAAGAAAGCTAAAGGTGAAGGAGAAGCAGATTCTGCTGGTGACCTCCCGAAGGAGGACATCAAAAAAACCAAACAAGGGGTGGACCAAACACGTGAAGCTGTGACTAAACTAAATGACCTTAAAAAAGGACAAAAACATAAATCTAAATTGAGTTTGAAAGAGGACTCACAGAAACCTGCAGTGGAGGTTGATCACTCTCAAAGGAACAAGGGCCTTTTACCCAAAGGGGAAAACAAGCAAGGAGATGTATCCAGGGGAAGATCCATTTCAACTCAAAACAAGGAAAAGTCTTCACAAGCAAGTGCTACTAAGTCAGTGAAAGCTCTCAGGAGGGACCACTCCCTAGGAGAGAAAATAAAAGAATCAGGTTAGTTGTTCAAATAACAAGGAAAATTCAGCTGTATTTATTTGGGTGTTGATGCTTTTGTTTTATCCATGGAAGATACTTTGCAAGACTAGTTATAAAATAGCTGACTGACTGAGTGCTGCTGAAGGATTGGAGTTGGTCAGCTCTGTATAGGATCAGTTCTGATTCTTCTGTAAAATTGTGAACGTCCCCATCTTTTCAGCTGTTGGTGCGGAAATTGTTGGTTAGCTATGAAAGTAAAATTTATGACATCATATACACTGCTGTATTTATCAAACTGAACAGCAGATATATGAACTGATACCATGAAGGCACATCACAACTTGTGGACTAAAACTGTATAAACATGGCAGCATTGAGCCATTAATATTAGAAGGGACTAGAAAGAACAGGTAACTTGAAGAAAAGCTTTATTTGTATTGCTTGTGCATGTGTATAGCCTCAATTATGAAATAGATATCTACCTGTTGGTTCTGTAATATAAATAAAATAGCAGAATATTTAATTACAGTTGAGATTGATAATACAATTTTGGGCCTAAAGAGTAATTAAATTAGATTAGACCAGACGACACAAACAAGAGAGGCAATGTTGATGTTTTCTGTTATTCATTCCTGCGTTGTTACACCTTTCAAGAGTCCTGTAAACAGGTATGAAAAAACCCTGAAGTTTTCCTTTTTGCAAAAGGTCATGTGTAATTCTAACATAAAAATGTATCTAATGTTTATTTTTCTGTGCTCAGACATCTGTGACCAAAGTGTAAAATGTAAAAGCCAGTTAGAGGAAGAGGGCTCTGCAAGTGAGGATGCAGAATCTGAAGAAGAGGAGTCAGAAGACGGTGGAGAAACAGGTGAGGAAGAGGAGGAACCAGAAGATGATGGGGAAATGGGCGAAGATGACAGTGATTCAGAAGATGATGAAGAAAGTGACAGTGGGCCTGATCTGGCCAGAGGCATAGGGAACATTGAAACAAGTTCAGAGGATGATGAGGATTTGAATGAGCTGTTTCCAAAGGAGCCAGAGATCGAGCATTCGTGGCGTGAGCTGGATAAAGATGCCCCTCGTGGAGATGAGGTAACAGTACTTGGCATGTGAAAAGTTGCCACATGGCAAACTCAGAAATGTTATGAGTTCATCATCTATGGAACAGTTTGTGGAAGTATTTTTCATGAAGTTTTTCCAGCCTTTTAGTGACAGAATGGAAGTGATGATTGTCTGACAATGCACTTTTCACTGGTATCTCCTCTTCCCCTAAGCACCCTGACCTATACCTATGGATAAGCTACAGGTGAAAGGACAAACAAAATTGAGCCTTTCAGAAATGCCAGAATTGAAACAGTACTGCTTTTGTTCATTAGTGATTTTTTTTCACTTTTTGAAAATTTAGTTAACTCACACTTTAAAAAATTAAGGCATCATGAGACAGTGAAATGGGATTTTACAACTAGCACTATCAGGGTGTAAGAAATCACAGTACTCTAACGCTTCACAATAGTAATAGTGGTTGCTCCTGAGACTAGCAGTATTTGATCTTAAGCAGTTATGTTGTTGTTGCTGCTGTTCTAAATCTGTGATTGAGGTAGTCTGTTCTTTGGTACTTCACTATTTTATGTCCTTTTTATGTGCTCTGGTAATTGCTGCTTCTCATCTTTGCTAGTTTAAGTGATAAATAGTCGTGACGACAATGCTGCTTTTATTTTTTTCAGTAAAGTTTATTGCTGACTTTGATTTTTACCACTGAGTTTTGCTAAAGAATTGTGTGTCTCCCACAACAGTCAACAATTAAACCTATGAATTTTATGTTCTTTCCTTTCAGATTACAAGTAGATTGGCAGTTTGTAATATGGATTGGGATAGGTTGAAGGCTAAGGATTTGCTGGCTTTATTTACTTCTTTCACACGCAAAGGAGGAACAGTGTTTTCTGTTAAGGTAAGACCTGGTTTCTGAAAGGAGTATTGACTTTACTGCTAAAAAAATAGACTACAAAATTGGAAGTAGGACAGTGCTGTGGAGAATGGAAAGAAATATTAATGTGTTTAAAGAGAAACTGTGTTACAGTTTACAGTAATTTCGCTTATAAGCTTATAAGCTGCACCTTTTTGACTGAATTTTCGAGCTGACTCCGGAAGTGCGGCTTTTTACCCTGTGCGGCTTATATATGGACAAATTCTGCAGAAATGCCAATCCAGAAGTGCGAGGTGGGCCGGCCCGAGGCGGGGTGGGGCCGGAGTTACCGCTGTGGGGGTGGGGCCTGGCCCCTCTCAGAGCCTCTGCCATGGCATGTGGGGGCCCGGCCCCTCTCGGTGTCGCTGCTGCGGCCGGAGGTGGGGCTGGCCAGAGCCGTACCGGCCCAAAGTGCGGCGGGACCGGCCGGAGCTGGATCCTCGCTGAAAAAGAAAAAAAAAAAGAAAAGGAAAAGAAAAGGTGCAGCTTATCACCCGGTGCGGCTTATTTATGGACAAATTCCGTGGTCTTCCTGGCTACCCAGAAATGCAGCTTATAACCAGGTGTGGCTTATGAGTGTGAAATTACTGTAACTTGCTGTAACAGGCATGTATTTGGCAGAGTTAGAGGCCAAAGCCATTGACTTTGGCTCTCAGTGCTGGTTTTCTGAGACTAATACTGGAGTTCTCAGTTCTAGTAGGAGGAGAATATATTTCTTTGATTAATTTAATATGCAGTGGTATGGCAGATAACCCAACCTTAGACCTAAAACCCAGCCTTAGACCTTCCTAATAAATTGGTTGTATTCTGGCCAATTAGGTTTTTCCATTATTAGTGTCTGCCTCAGCTCTGTGAGAAATTTTAATCAGATACCTCTTTCTGAAAAGGGCCACAGTACAATGACTTAGGGTTCCTGTTGTTCCTCATCTGCCTCAAAATTCCTAGCTGACAATTTGGTTATTCTACTGTCTTTTCCCTATGTTAAAATTAGGGAGATACTATAGTTAATGGAATTGAGCCCTTTACTGATCTTAGATAAAAACTGTAAACTGGAGAGGTTTTGTTTTTTTGGTTTGTTTTTTTTTCTTAGCTAGTGTACGTTACACCACAGTTAAAAATTATTTTTGTGTTGTTGTATTTGCAGATTTATCCTTCAGAGTTTGGAAAAGAGAGACTGAAAGAGGAAGAGCAAAAAGGACCTGTGGAACTGTTCGAGCTTCCAGAGAATACCACAGAGGATGATGGGTACTTGTTTTAATTTTGTCTTCAAATGAGAGATATAATATGTTGAATTTTTAGTGGAAATCCCAATCAACTCTTGTTTCCAGGAGTTCATATGTGGAAGTGTCCTGTGGACACCCTAATTTTTTTACAACAGGCACTGGTTCATTATCAGTGTATTTAATAAATGCATGTGATGAAACTTGAGAGGATTTGCTTATTGATGTGAGTTCAAAATTTTATTATGTAGCTCATTGGAATAATCAATGGAACAAATATGTAGGTAGCTGAAAAACCATCATTTCTCCTCTACAAATTACCATTTGTGGAGTAAACTCCCTGTAGTTCTCACTGTCAAAATTCTTATTGATGAATCAGCAGGGACCTTAGTCCAAGAATTCCTGGACAAGCCTGGCTCCTAAGCTGAGCTCCTCAGTCCTGCCATTGTCCTGGCTCCTTCAGGCACATCTTGTATGCCTTTTTAAGACTTTCATTCAAGGTTTTGCTTTGATATTTTTCCAGAATTTCCAGATGTTTGGCAGCCTGACTGGGGCCAAATCCTGCTGTACTGCCCTGTATTTAAAAAATCTAGATGCTTCTAAAATAAGGGCAGATCCCTTTGAAGACATTCTCCAGTGCATCAGGAGAGTGTAAGGTGGATGTAGAGCGTGTTCTGAGCTCACCTGCACTCTGTGCATTAAGGTGCATCCTGAAGTGTTCGATTTACTGCTCAGTGAGCTGGAGAGCATCTGGAACGCAACATGCAGAAATCCAGGTGTCCTGCAGGTACCTCAGTGATACCTGTGGCCTTCAGATTCACTGAACCTCATCCCTGTGACCTTTCACTGGAGTCATGTCCAAATTTTACACTTTATAAAACTGTCTGAAATAGTCTTTTTACTTGAAGAAAACTCAATACTGGTGGAACTTTGTGCTGTTTAACATCTAGTCTTAGAAGATTAGGAGAGTGATGGATTGGTTGATTGTTTTTAATGAGCTGAATTTAAATGAATTTCTCCACTTTTGCAGGATTTATAGGGAAAAACTGCGGGAATACCAGTTTAAGCGACTGAAATATTTCTATGCAGTTGTAGAATGTGATTCTCCTGAAACAGCCAATAAAATTTATGAGGAATGTGATGGACTGGAATTTGAAAGTAGCTGTTCTTTCATAGACCTGAGGTAACTCCACTGGTGATATTTTTGCATGTTGGCCCAGGGAGGGTGAATTAAAGGCAGTTTGTAATAATTTGGAGTAAACTGTATTGACTTTATTTTGTAACGAAAATAAGATATGAAGATAAATTTGGCAATTTGTCAGGTATTCCCTTGGTTCTTCTTTCTTCTTTTTGACTATCTTTATTGTAATATGGGAAGTTCCGAGAATCTCTGCATAGAGAGTCTATTTTCAGAAAAGCCAGATAAAAATTTCTGTTTATATATTCAAGCTTTTGGTACAATTAGGGAAAGTGATAGAACTGAGAAAACAAATATTTTTTCTTTTACTCTCCCCAAGGGTGCAGAATTGGGCCTTTTTTGTGATTCCTTACCACAGGGCAAGATTATTACTGCTGTTGTCATGAAGCTGCAATAGAATGTGTTAGTCCTTGTGAATGAGCTGGATGCTCTGATATTTCAAAAGTCATGTTTGGGAAAGAAAGAATTTTAAATTTTGGCTTGGTTTATTGTCAGTATTTCGTTTTGTTGCACAAAACCCCTTTCATTCTAAGCAGAAAAGTTAGTAAATCATAGAAAGTTGTGACAAAAGCCCTGTTTGTCAGCTGGGGCCTCTATTATGGACACTCTTGGAAGTCAGTGAAAGTTAAGGGTTTTTTGCTTTGAATCATTTTCTAGAGGAACTCAGTTAATTTGCTTTGAACCATTTGGAAAAGACATCTTTGCTAGGGGAACATGTGGCTTTTCATCATTTTAAACACTGACAATGTCTTACAACAAACACAGCTGTTTGAAATTCTCCAATGCTTTTCTTAATCTTCTGCTTTGTTAAATGTTAATGTTGCATACTATTTATCAGATTACATTTGCAAAGATTTTAAAAGATCACAAGTAATTTCTCATGTAGTATATCAAGGTTTTTGGTCTTTTTTTAAACTAAGTTCTTCAGTTGTTATTCATGACTTTGGTCTTTTAAACTTTTTTTTTTCCTTACTAATTGTAATTTTCAAGATGTATTCCAAACCTAAAAGGCTTGGATTTTCTTATTCATCTGTTTCCAAGTCCTATTTTATTCACTTTTTTCCTTTTGTGTAATTTTTAATATTAAACTTTCTGAAAAGATGGTTCTTAAAACAAAGAAAACTGCCCAAAAAACCACCGATTACCCTGTTTATACCAGACTGAAAAATTGAAATACTTCCCAAACAGGGTGTTGTTATACACTGAAAACCTGTGGAACAGATCTGCAGAAGCCAGGCAATGAATCTTACATGTGTGGAGTACTTGTCCATCTCTTTTGTTCACTTTTCAGGCTTACCCCCTTTTTATTGAAACTAATTCTTTCATGCTGATGTACCATACTCATGAAAGCTTAGACTGTTTATACTATGCAATTTCCCAGTGTATTTGAAGAATAACATGTTTTATTTGCCTGTAAGATTTATTCCAGATAATGTTACATTTGATGATAAGCCAAAAGATGTAGCCTCAGAAGTGAACATAGCTGTTTATAAGCCAAAGTACTTCACATCTGCTGCTATGGGAACATCAAAGGTATCTTTAAAGTGTTTTTGTAATGTTTTTCCTATTTGTTTAGTTTTGCTGTCAGCTTATGAATGATATATGTACTGGCGAAAATATTCCTGATTATCTCCACCATTCCAACATGAAGACATCAAATATTTTAAAAGATTTAAGCATGCTATGGATTCACAAGTTGCAACCCTGGTTTGGATTTTAAAGGAGATTGGGCTTCTCTGATACAAATTAAATACTGGATTTTCACCTCATTATATCTCTTGTTTCAAGTTGCCCATGAAATCACTTTGTTATTTACAGTTAAATCTTTTAATTTGCCTAAAATG
Organism: Sialia sialis; assembly: GCA_009812075.1. NCBI lineage: Eukaryota > Metazoa > Chordata > Aves > Passeriformes > Turdidae > Sialia > Sialia sialis. The sequence continues at coordinate 1,170,992 of VRYO01001589.1, forward strand.
AATGTTAGTGTATAAACCAGTAAGAACTTTTCTGGTAGTAATGCCAGGCTTCAACAGTTGTAGCAATTCATTCCTACCCTGTCCTCCTGACAGCCAAAATTTCCATCTGGCCATGAAATGAACCAGCTTGGAGAAGTGATCAGTTGAGAAATTAATACTTTCTGCTGCATCATTTTTCACTCAGATCTGTTTCACGTTCTGGTTGAGGGTGCTGTTGTGCAAACACTGCCATTGTCTCCAGTCCGTGGGTGATTCCAGCAGTGAATTGCTGCTGGAAGAGGAAAAGAGAGGGGCTGGTGGCTGCTCAATCTGCTGCCACAAAGGAAATTTGGTTTGTAGAGGTTTTGTGTTGTGGGACCTGCTGTTACAGAACCATTCAGTGCATCAGAGAGATTTCTTTAGTTCTTTTTGTAGCTCAAACTCGTTGAAACTGACTGTAGAATAAATTTCAAATTGTTATAATTCAATTCATGTCACCAAATGCTTATGATAGTTATTACTGAGAGCATTACTAACAGGTTTATACTGAATGGAAAGTATAAAATAATTTTACCTAAAAAGACAGCATTTACAGTGTTTAGTTTTAGTGTTCCAACTTATACAACTGGCATTCTTCATTTTAAGGTAGATATCACATGGGATGAGACAGATCATGAGCGGGTAACATCACTCAGCAGAATTTTTAACAAAGAGGAGCTTCTTGACATGGATTTTCAAGCTTATTTGGCTTCATCAAGTGAAGAAGAGGAGGAAGAGCAGCAAGGTACTTTGGTAATAAAAGTTGTACACAAATTCATTAGCTGCAGAGTTTTGAATACAAATTATTTAAGTATTTAAATGTCATATCTATAGAAAATGCTTTGAATGTCATCTTTTACAAGGACAGTATTATATTTGTATAATGATTGTGCCCCTGAACAGAGTCACTAAATGGTTCAGACTGAAAGGGACCTTAAAAACCATCTAGGTCCAACACCTTTCCATGGGCAGGGGCACCTTCCACTGGACTGCAGTAGCTGCTTTCTGAATAGGAGCTTGCACCTCAGAGTGGAAAATAATTTTCTTGCATTTTATTTCTCCTCCTACTCTTTTTTTCCCTCGTTCTTTTAGGGTATCTTGACATCTCTCTGTCAAGTTTGTCGATATCTACTTTTAATCTGTTCATTTCTGAGATAAATTGTAGGCCCATAGAACTTGAAGTGTTTCCTTTCCAGAGGAAAAGTCCTAGTTTGAAATGTAAGGTGGATGACTAAATGAACATCTTTCAAATGCTTTATGATTCACATACTTCTTAATATAAAGAGAATTTCATCTAACTTTGTGAGGTACATGAGTCTTCTGCATATGGTGCAGCAATGTTTAAATTCCTGATTTAAATTGCTTGTTTTTATTCTAAAATTCATCCTGCTCTTAATAATATATACAGCCTAGATTACAAGGCAAATAAGATTTCATTAATCCTCAATTAGGTCTTTCAAACAGATGTTAAAATTTATTTACACCACATTAAAGCAGGTTGCTGCAATCAGAGATAAGGTTGGAGCATGCAGAAAGACATTACAGGTTTAAAAATCTCAGGTTATAGAGTTGGGCAATCTTGTGGCAGCAAAATTATCTTGGCAGCAATAATGTCCATTTGCTTCTTACCTTAAATAAAAACTTGCAAACTGCACTGTAGTGAGCTTTAGTATCTCCAGCAGTGCTTAGTGAAGTCTGTAAAGGGGAGCAGGGGATGCAGAGTAAAGCATTTCCATCTTCTCTCATGTACAAGGCTACCATGATGCTAAAGAAGGCATCTGTGATAGGGTGGTGATGAAAGCAAATATTCATGTGAGCAACACTGCAGGAATTTTAAAGAGTAAAATTCCTTTGCTGGGAAGGAAAAAAAAAATAACCTTAAATAATCTTATCACACTAATAAATTTTAAACCTGGAAATATCTCGATTCAAATGATGTTTTGAAAAGTAAGTTATTAATACAGGAATTATGTTGTCATGTCTTTAAAGTGTTCCTGACATTTTATCCATTCAGTTATGTGATACAAAACAGGATTCCGTCTGTCAGGGCTCCATCCAGCAGAATTACATGGTGCTATGCACAAATGGGGAAAATCAATGTCAGCTTGCTGAATGGAAATGTAGGTCTGATAAGGAGGAAAAAATGTCCTGGACTTCTATTCATACTTTTCAAACTTAGTAAAATGTTTGATTTATAAATGGGGTTTTGTTGGCCTGTTCTAATACTTTTTTTCATGGAATTTTTCTGCTTATAATATGTGCATCGTGAATGTTAGTATTACTGTTAAATAACAGTTCTGTAACATGAAGGATTTCAGTGACCTGGAATGTTGTGGTTCATGGCACAAAATTTCTCCTTCACATTGCTTCTGAATTTTCTGTTACTTGGCTACGTTTATATCCCAGTTAGGAAGTGTTTGTGGCATTCATCAAATCTGTAATGGCTATTTTGATAAAAAGGACCAGTGACTTAGTGTATGGCATTTTAAATATGCTGCAAATTAAGCACTATGGGGTTTATGTCTAAGCTTTTAATATTTTGGGTTTTTTCTGTTTTGCTTTGCACAGCACACAGCTATTGAAACCGACTATATAATGAAATACTTTTATAGAATTTTTTTTTAATTAGCTTGTCTTGATAGAATCATGGAATAACAGAATATCCTCAGTTGGAAGGGATCATGGGATCCAAGTTGTGACTCCAGAAGGGCAACTTTTAAACCTGAGAGTTATCCAAACACCACCAGGCTTGTAGGGATCTCTGTGTAGATCCCCGCTCTCCTCAGTAGGAATCTGAGCAGGAAGTCCAGACTCCACAAAGCCAAGTAGAAATTTCATTTTGTGCTGCTTTAATGCCAGAGGTGCACAATTGCAGAGAAAGGAAATTAAGTGGTTGGGAGGGAGGAGTTTTTGTTTAAATAATGCTGCTAAATCTTATTTTCAACAATTTAGATTAAATAGAATCAGACTAGTTACTAAATCTTTTTATAATTCTCAAATCTATTTGGTGCAAGAACTCATGACTACATACATAAATTTAAATGCATATATAGTATTTAATTAGATAATGGTAAAACCTTTTTCTCTTATAATTGAACAGTGTCCACATATGTTTATATTTGCTAATGCTATTACAGAAGGCTAAGAAATGGAGGGTGACAGAAGTAGAACTTGCAGTTATTTATTATTATCTCTGCAAAGAAGAAGGAAGAGGGTTTAGCAGTTAATGAGCTGGCCAAGCCTGGGTGGAATTTCATGGGAATTTCAGAATTCAAATACTACAACCTGATTTATTTTCTTTCTGTGAAGCATCAGAAACTTGATGCAGATGTTAGATTCTTTTCCAAAGCATGTTTGCAGGAACTGTTGGATTGAATTTGTTTTGTAACTAAAAGTGCTTGGAAGGCCTAGAAGGAATGTCAGCATTCCTTCTAGGAAATTCATATAAGCTGTTGGAGGTGTCCACTAACTAGGAGTTGAAGAACACATCTCCCTGTGCTTTTGCAGGCCAATGAATCCCTGCCCAGGACTGATTCTGATTGCCAGAGTGTTAACTTTGCCTTAGGTCTGGCTGGCTCAGAGGGGTGGTTCTATGGGTGGCCAGGTCACCTCTGCACAGACAGGTGCTTAAAGGCTGCAGCTACAAAACTCATCTGGTTTGCAAGGGGAGGTTTAAAAACTACACCCTTCAATGGTTAGACTACACAGACCTGAAGGAAAAGGCAAGAAAGTCTAAAAAAATGTCATAAATCAATGTTTATCTGTCTATTTGCATTCTCTTCTTCCAGTATCTTTTCTCCCTGAAAAATCTTACAAAAAGGCATCAACTCTGATATACTTTGAATAAACTTTTTGTATGCTAAATTTTTCCAGTTTTTTTATTATCATTGGGATGAACTAATGGGATTTTCACATCTCCTTGTTCAGGAAGTACTTAGAATGTGGGGGAAATGGGGTTAAATCCCAATATTTGCTTTGACATTATTTTCTGACTCAAGACTGATGTCAACACATACCATTTTTCCTAAAATGCTGTAGTGCACTGCAAAAACCTTACCTCAGACTCGATTCTTGAACACTGGAGTGTAAAGCTTTTAGTTTTGATTCTGTGGGTCTATGTGTGTTGTATGTATTTTGATTTTTTAATTTTTTTATCTATCTGAATTTGAATAACTACCCTGGATAGAATAGAGACATTCTTCAGGGCAATCTTCATGGTACGGCCATCAGCATGCAAGTCAGTAGTTGAGTTTTCTGCTTTGCCATTTCATCACAGAAAGAAAATTCCCTCTCACCTTTTAAAAAAGCTTTGCAGCAGACCTCTTGTCAAATCTTATATCTGCTACAAGTTTTCTACTGTCTTTAGCTTCTAAATCTGGGGTTTTGTTAAAAAAAGGAATGATGTACTTGGCTATTGCAAGATAATCTTCTTAAACTAAGAACACAGTCTCTTCACAGCGCTGTGATTACAAGAATGTGATCTAGCTGACTCAGCTGCCATTTTATATAATCAATTTTATATAACTTAATATATTGAGCCTCTGCATTTGGTTATATTTTGTATTGTCATCCTTTAAAAACAATTTGTTATATTGGAGTGTTTCTGATCAGCCTCATGATTTGAACTTTCTTCTTTTAAAATCTTTCAGCACTTCTGTTACTACTTTCTCTTGAAATCAATAAGAATATACTTGTATTTTCTACTCTAAATTTCATCAGTTTTTCCCTTTTGCTCCTTCCCAGGTCGATTGTATTTCTCTTGCAGTGCAGCAGTTAATGCCCCAGAAATTTTTCGTTTGTGTGTTTTGTTCAAAAAGCCCTTGAACAAGCTTTTGGCAGAAAGCATTGCTGCCTTAATATCCATCAGAAAGTGGTTCCTGATGTTGTGCAATACAGTGTGATACTTGAAAGCCACTGACAAGATTATTTGAACTCTGAACAAACTTTGAGAACATACTCAGCTCACTTCCCTTTCTTGCAGCTGTTGTCAAATATGCTTTATTTGCTCAGAGAATTAAAAGCTCCTATAGTTCTTTTGAACGTTTGTTTTCAAACTGTTCGTTTTGATAGAAGAAATACAAGTTCCATCTAAATGAGAAAAAAATGACAATATGCATTGCCACTTAAAGTTTTCCTAGCAAAACAAGTGACAAATACAAACTGGTAGCCCCTTGCCTGGTCAGGTTCTAGGGATCCTTTTTTAGCTTAAGGATTTTTTCATTTCCCATCCAGTACAGCTTCTTCTTTCTCAGGACACTAGGAAGAAGAAACAACCAAATGTCTTCTTTTTCCTACTTGTCTTCAAAAGAGAGTTGCCTTTTGCTTTCTAGATGAGCAGATGCTTCCCTCTTAGATCTCCGCTTCTGATGAGGAAAGTGGAAAAGCAGCTGCCGCTGACTTGTGCCCATGTGCTGTGCAAAAGATGAGCCGGTGGGGAGCGAGCCCAGCTTGGCTGAACAGAGAGCTTTGGCTGAAACTTAGGAAAGAAAGGAGGATTTGTGAACTTTGGAAGAAGGGGCAGGCAATTCAGAGGGACTACAAGGATGTTGGGAGGTTATACAGGGAAAAAAATTAGAGGGGTCACAGCCACGGTAGAACTTAACCTGGTTACTGCTGTCAAAGACAAAAATTGTCTCTTTAAATACATTTGCAGTAAGAGGAGAGCTAAGGAGGCTCTCCATTCTTTACTGGATGTGGAGGGAAGCACTATGACAAACAATGAGTGAAATGCCTTCTTTGCCTCAGTCTTTAATAGTAATGCAAGTTCTCTGGGTAGCTGAACTGGGAAACAGGAACAGGGAGCAGGAAGGAGCCCCCTTAATCCAAATGGAAGAGGTCAGTGATCTGGTACACACTTAGAGATACACAAGTGTGTGGGGCCAGATGGGATCCACCCAAGGGTGCTGAGGGAGCTGGCAGATACTATAAGCTCATTTATATCACTTTCCATCATTTTTGAGCAGTTATGGATAATCAGGGAGGTCCCAGTTGACTGGGAGTTAGCAGATGTAATGCCCATCTACACAGTGGGCTGGTTTTGGAGATTTACATTCTACTCTGATGGAAGGGACTTAAAAAGTAATAATTCTAAAATACAATGAAGGATGCTGTGTCCAGTCAGTGATTTACTGGACAAATTGACTTTTGTCTTTTCAGATACTCTTTTTATTACATCTAAATAAGGGAATTCTTAAACTCGCTACTGTGTGGGGTAATAATAGATGAAAATATTTTATATTGTCTTCTGGAAATAATGTGTGTGTCTTAGGTTTATTTCCTAAAGATTATCTTCAGTTGCTCATTTACTCGAGGCTTTCTGTGATAACTTTGCTCTCTCCTCCTAGATGGTGACGCAGCTAATGAAATGGAAGATGACAAACCGAAGAAAAGCCAAAAAGATGATGAAGAGCAAATTGCCAAGTACAGAGAACTTTTGCAAAGTATCCAGGAAAAAGAGAAAAAACAGGAAGAAAAGGATATAGGAATGGAGATTAAATGGGTTCCAGGTAGGGCTTATTTTTTTTCCTTTTCCTGACTTGGCAGATACACAGTACTGGTCTGCTGACGGGGATATAGTGTAAGATGCTGAATTTATAGTCAGAGAAGCAAACCCTTTTTTTCCCCACATAAATTGAAATCCAGATTGTTTATAGTGAGGGAAATAGAAGAAATAACATAACTGAACTCAGTTCCTCAGCTTTAAGTTTCACTTAATAGATTATTTTTTGCCAGTTTTTTTGTACTTATTTTTTCAATTATCACTTTATAGACATTTTTTAAGTAGAATTCATGTGTTTGCTGTAGAGTCATAAAACATAGTTACACTTTTAAAAATGAAAACCGGTATGATTTGGAAACATGGTGTATAATTAAAGGAGAATGGTTTGGAAATGTTGCTTGCATAATGCTAAAGATTTGGAGGAGCAAAGAGGGAGAAGTCTGACCTTCTAGTGAAACTGCTCTGGGAGAAAGCAAGGTACCAGGAGTGATTGGGGAACAGTGAGATCCAGATTGACATCTGGAAATCAGTGAAAGGGTCTAGTTCTCTTTTTTCTTTATGACAAAAAACCACTCAGACTGAATGTTTTCCCTGAGGTGTAATGAGCCAGTTTAACGGGTCACTACATCCACTAATGGAAAGGTTTGCACTGTGGCATCACCTTGATCCTGGCCCAGGGCTCATTCTGACTGCCTGTACCAGCCCTGGCACTTGGTAGATCTCTTTGCAAGCCTAATTTTGTTTGTGAAAATAACAGAACTACTCTGGAAAAGAAAAAAATCTGGGTCTTTTACACTGAGTTAGCATGTCAGGCAAATGTTCAGAGGGCTAAATGTGCAGCTGAAAGACTAGGGAAGTATAACATTCCCTTCTTGGGAGCAGCAAGGTGCAGCAGGTTTGGGACTGCAGCCTATGTCAGGACACAGCCCCATGCTGTTACTGCATAGAGCAAGATCAGACACACACCAGAATCCAGGCCCTTCACTGCTGATGGGTTAATTCCAGCTAGGAATGCATATCTAATAATATGATTTATACAAATACTATTCTGAGTTCACTCAGGTAACTTCAGCTGAATGGAAGTTCTGCTTGGTTTGAAATACTCTGGTCTGTAACGGTTCACTGAAATGGACTAAATTTTATTCCTGTTTCTACATCAGACCTATATTCCAAAGGATACATGGACATTAAAAATGCTTGTGTGCTTTCAACCATGCTTTTATAATTCCAGTAATTTCTGACATGAATTCTGTCAAAACCTTTCTGAAAGAGCATGTATCATGCAGCCAGGACAAGAGCTCAGTGCCACAGCGCCGTACTCCATCTGTCCACAGCGTGGCAGCACTTGCATTCACAATGATGGTCACTCAGTAGGTAATTCATTGTGTCACTGAGCATTCAAGGCCAAGGAGTTTTCATGCACAGGTAGCTTTATAAGACTTTTACAGAGATTTGTTGTTGCCACCTTTCAGAGTGAAGGTGGAAACCACAGGTGAATCAATTGCTTCTAGGAGTGTGTTTTGTATTCATATGTGTTTGTATTTAGGTGTTGTTAAAGCAATAATTTTTTGTGTTGGTTTTGAAACACGTTTGGAGGTTTTACTTGTTTATTATTTCAAAGAATTTTGCAAATTGTATGAAATAAGTCCTGTAAATTAAACCTTTGAGCAACTTAATGTGGTAATATAGTCAGGAATCTAGAGCAAACCATTCCTTTTAGGAGATGGAAAATTGTTTTAAGGGAGACCAAAGGAAGCTCTTTAGCCTTGCTTACCCTGAAAGAGGGAGAAGTTTTCTAAGAGGCTTTCCTTAAGACTGTGCCTTGTATGTTATGAGTAAATTGCCGTAACATTTAGTAGCAATGGAGTTATTAACAGTAATAGAGATGAAATCCATTCCCTGATGCATGGGCTCTCTGCTTTTTTGCAATGGAACTTGACTTCAGCAAATTGGATTTGTCACATACTTACACAAGTCCAACCCCTTCCCTACTGCATCTTCTTGTAGGACTCTAGGACTTTTGCTATGTCCTTATTCTTTTGAGGGAAGGGTAGTAAAAAAACCCAAACAATCAAACAAAACCCTCCTATCTTGATACATTTGACTCATTTAGTTGAATGTCCATGCACAGGATTAGGTTTGTTCATATAATTTTAGGTTCAATGTGCATTGTGTGGATAGTTTATGGTACTTGATGTTAATTTATCAACTGTGATTTTATAGTATATGTTAACATTTCCTCATTGCTTACCCTGAAAAAGTGAGAGGTTTATTGAAGAGCAGAGGTTCTGGAAATCATAGAAGTGTTCACTTGACTTTGTTAGAGACTGTTCACAAGGTCAGCAGTGCCACTTGTGGCTATTGACCCCTGCAATATGGTTTTGTCCAAAACACAAGTCGTAGTAGTGAAAATGGGTGTCTTAAGTTTGCTTTTGAGTGAAAAATTCTGCCAGTACTGATTTCAGGCAGCATTTGGAGAAAAAGTCAGCACACCTGAAGGGGATACTCTTTTATATTTGTTTTTTATATATGGTGGAGCACAGGCAGCACATGCTGAACAGTAGTTTATAGTTCTGGCAATTTATACATGCTTCAGTCTGTGCTTCATTATGGGAGGGAGGAACATTAGTTGTTTTTTCTTGAACAAATGTGCTCTTTTAAATTTCAAAACCATTTATGTTCAGCTGGAGCATTCTGGGCATTCAAAAATAGTTTTTGTTGTAACCTCTGAAGACTCCTTAATTTTTTTCAGAACAAGTTTATGTCTGTTGAAATATTTTTATTATCAAGTTCTGCCTTAATGTGCTTGACTTAGTGCAAAATCTTTTTCCTGTCTGAATGTTTAATACATGGAAGAATTACAACGGTTAAATCTAGGAAGTTTTACAATTGAAAGGCAGATATTTGAATTAATGTAAAATTTTGAGTTTCGGCAAAGTTATTTACACAGGGTTATAGAAAGCATATTTTGTCAATGATTCAGTTATACTTGAATCATAACAGTTTTAAATAAACCACAGTGCCAGCAAAAATAAATTAGATGCAGTTCCACTCTCTTTGGTCTCTTTCTTCTAGGCACAAAATCAGTGTTATATTTAAGCATCCATCTGTTTTCCTAATCATATCTGATTTAAGCAACAATTACTATGAATCCTTATCCAGCTCCCAAAGCTCCCCTTAGAAAGTGAAAAGAGAGAAGTTCACAACTGCATTTCTTGATGATATGCAACCATATGTCTATGCAGGTTTTTGGGGGAGGTTTTGAACTAAAAAGTTTTCCTTCAGGACAAATGAGATGTAAATATTTTGCTAGGCTTAGAGGAAAATTTCAATTTTTTTTTGGTCAGAGATAGAATAGAAGGCTGTGGGCTCACACCTGACAGCTGCTACCTGTGGTGGCTCTTCACTTTTACTGCTTAGGAAAGCTTGGTTGACTTAACATATTTTATCTTTGGGGATGACGAATTCTAATGTTATCAGAGTATTTCTATTTGCTGTTCCAGCTACATGCAACAGCGTGTTTCATTTTTCTGGTGAGGCATTACACTCTAGATGAACTTGCTTGTTTAGGTTTCCTGAGAACAGAAATGTATCTTTCTAGCCTCTAATAACAGTGACAGTTGCAGGCTGTTAAACTTCCATAAATTTTCAAAACTGCGTGTTTGGAGAAGTAAAAATTCCGGCCTGCACCCATCCCTTGCTGTCCCACCAGCGTGAACAGCAGAGTATTTAGGTTTGCTGTAGTATTTAATCCTTTAGCTGAAGTATGATGTTGTTGCATGCTAATATAGTTGACCTTTTTTCTCTCTTTTTTTGCCCTTGTTTGTGAAGATTAAATAAAATTGTGATTCATTGATTCTAAAAAAAAATAAATTAATACATCAATAAGGGTATATAAGTTAGATCTTTATATGGTCAGCTAATATTTCTACCTAAAGTAGACGATTCCTTTCCCCTTCTGCAATCAAAATCCTTTTGACCACTTAAATACACTCTTTTTCTCAGGAAGTGGTCTGGACAGTAGTTTCTAAGCCATTCTAATCTGTGGAGAAACTCTAATGCCTTTCATGAGACTGCCAAATACCACAAGAAAGGGCTGGATTTTCCTCCAAGTTCTTCAGTGCCAGATGGATCAAATGATTCCATTTTCCAGGCAAATAAATCAGAAATATTGTAACTTCCTTTCAGATTTTGGGTCTCTCTTTTTGCTGGAGTTGTGACATATATTTTTTTTTAATTCTGTATTTACTATCTTCAAAGAGAATCCGCAAGGTTGTTACCTGACCAGTAATTTTTTCCATAAAAGTACTACAAAGCATCCAAAGTTATAGTGCTTCAATTTCAAGGAATCTGATGACTCTAATTTCATGAACTTTGACGATAACTAAATATTTGTTCTTATTGTATAAGAGTTTCTTAATGGCATGTTTTTAGTGAATCTATGAAAAATCCTCCCTTTATCATGGCTCTGATTTGTTTGATGGTTAAGTACGCAATTTTTGTGGCTGTAACAGTTTGCCCACTTACTGTTCATTCTGGTGCCTTTCCAGAGTAGTAGAAGGATTCTTTATCTTGTTTTTGCTTCACTGTTTTCCTCCTATGATTCTATGGTTTAATATGATTTTAGATCTCTTCCACACTTCGTATTTCAGACAAGTTGTAACGAGCTCCCCAGCCCTGGAGTGTCAACAAGCACAAAACCAGGGATTAGTGTTTGCAGTTTTTCAGAAAAAATGTTTTGCTTTTCTGGGGACAGCTGGAACTATCCATGAAAGCTGCCCCTTTTATTCCATCATGATCACTGCTTTCAGTTCCTCCATACTGAGGAGACCTGGGAGAAATGATGAGGAATGGGGACTTGGCAACTGAGAAATCTAGGAGAAGGAATGGGATCTAGTCTAGGACATCTGAAGAGGTCTGGATATGATTTCTAAGCAATAAAACTGCGATGAGGGGTGGGAGAGTAGGATGTGATCAGGTCAGGACTGGACTGGGGTAGCAGAAGAGAATGCTGAAGAGAGACCACTGAAGTAAGACTAGGGAAGAGACAACAAATATCAGGTTTGGAGGGTGAAGCAGAAACAGGATTCCTACAAACTCCCATGATAATTCGGTCACTTTTTAGAAGACAATGTTACCCATAGGATATCTGACTGATTTGTTACAGAAGTTAAAAAAGTGTAGCGAATGAAGCCAGGAATTGC
>VRYO01001589.1:1183949-1201053 GCA_009812075.1 Sialia sialis
CACCTGAATATAAGCCACACTACTGGGGTAGGCTGGATTCTTCAATGAAAAAGGTGCGGCTTATATTTGTGAAACTACTGTACTCCTGATGTGTGTGGAATTTTTTAGAAAAATTAGAAGATTGCTTCTAATGAAGTGCATATTCTGGATTTAAGTATTCTACATGTAAAATGGGAATGCTTCAGTTATTTAATGGATTTATTTTTAGTGATGTTCTTAGATCATTGAATACTCTAATGATGCATATGTGTAGAAAACTTCATTCAGTTCTATTTACAAAAAGCTTAAATGTTAAGACACACTTTTCTATGCAGGTGCAAGTGCTGGGCATGGAAACAGTGGATGTCTGTGCTAAAGTATGGAATTTAATGTAAACCTAATTAACACATCCAAAGTTAACTGTCTGATCCTGTTAGGCCAGAATTATTAAGAGCCAGATGTGTTGCACTTCCATGGGGTGTACTTTTCTGGAAGGAAAAATACAGTGGTCAGCAGAGATCTTGGAGCATTGTCAGAGTATTGTCACAAAGGCAAAGTTTCAGCAATGTAACGAATTTAGAATCTTAACTAATGATACATTAAACATAAGGTACATAATTAAACCTAATGGTTCATTAAACATAAGGGCTCTGTGTATGTTGGTTTTATTGTGTTACTCATTCTGGCATCTGTGGGCTGCACAATTGAATGACTGGAGAAGAGACCTTTCTGAGGAACAGCAGGAGTGTTGAGGATCAGATACCACATAGCAAACTCTTCTTCTGACTCTTGTACAGTTTTTACTGAAGGAATGTTTTATTTGGAAAAACACGTCTTGTAAAGTGATCTTTATAAAGATGTGCTTTTAAGCAATATATATGTTGTTTCCACAGGCTGGCTGAAGAAAAGCTAGATTATTCTTTTACAAAGGGCAAAACATTAAAAAAAATTCAGATGAATCACATTTTAATTTACTATGGCTTTTTTTTCCTAGGCCTCAAAGAAACTGCTGAAGAAATGGTCAAAAACAGATTGGAAGGGAAGGATAACCTGACTCCATGGCAAAAATATCTAGAGAAGAAGAAAGAAAAAAGAATGCTTAAGAAAAAGAGAAAAGTAATATTTATATTGGCCTTTTGTTTGTTTTCTTAATGTGTTGTTAATGTTTGTTTCAGATAAACAAAATAAATTGTCCAGCTGCCAGTGCTATTTTAAGGATAGAATATGAAGTGGTCACTCGCATGGAAGTTCTGAGAGTACTTCATCAAACCTCTTTTATCTACTTGTGCTACTGTAAAGATAAATAATTAATAATAATAATAATTGGCTTTAATTTGTATTTTTAATGCTTTAGAAGTGGTCTTCTTGCTACTGTGTGCATATCAATTCCAAGTTGTTATACCTATGATAATTGTAGGTTTGGAAATGTTGAGGCTAAAATAATACAGACTTGTTTCCCAAAGCTGTAATAGCAAAGAATTAATAGCTGCAAAGAACTTTTAAAATTTCAAATTGCAAGAGGAAAAAAAAAAAGCATGTGGCATGCAGAACCTAGGTTCTCTAAAGTCTTAAATAACTCCCAATGACCTCACATTGCTGAATTACACTTTTAAGAGTAAACTCTACACCTTGAGTTATTTTGTGCATGTCAGTTAGTTTTAATTAGCACTTGATGAGTAACTTCTTTAGGTTGATAAGTGCTCAAAATGGAGTGAGCAGCACTGTTTGGTAGTAGAGCAACTTTGTCTAGCACAACATTCTTGGCCAGTTTGATAAATTAGGTCAAGGAGCAAGGTGTATGACACACTACTACTAGTAAGAAAATCTGTTCTTTTAAATCTAAACACCAGCTTTTTGAAATTTGCAGCACAAAATGAACTTTCTTACTTAAGTTTGTCCCCAAGCACAGCTTTTGTGGAACAAAAAGTAAGGACATAACAGTGCTGATCCTGTAATTTGTTGGCATGGTTGTCTGATGCATAACAGTTTGGGGATATGCCTAATAAAAATTCATGAAAGAGGGTTGAAATTGTTGATTTGTCTTTACTATCAGCTTTTAATGTGCTCTGATTTTTTGATGTTCCATGTACAGTATTTCAGTTTTCATCTTCATAGCTACTAACAGAACATCTCATTCCAGTGAAACTTAAACAGTAGTTAGATGTTGATCGAAATAATAATGTTTGTGCTTTGGTACAGGCTGCTGCTGAGAGAGAAGAGAGTGAAGATGAACTTCCACCTGATGTTGATCTCAATGATCCCTATTTTGCTGAAGAATTAGAGAAAACAGGTCAGTCAAGACAGGCAACTTCTAGAGTAAATCTGCCCTTTTGTTAAATACTGAGTTTTCAAAACAAAGTCAGGCTGGACTAAACACAGAGATAGAATGTTCAGAATTAAATGAAATGGGTGTCATTTGCCTAAAATTGCTGTTCCTGTGAAATTATGCATATTTTAATACATGGAATGGTAGGAAATATTCTCTTGGCTTTTACCAGAGACCATTAGTTATCCAGGTTCTGAGGATGGCTGTTAAAAACAAACTGCTCCCCCAATTCCAGAGAAAATAACTCCATTACTTTGGAAGTCTTTTCTTTTTATATAGTAATAGCAATATATATATTGGTCCTTTTGAAGCTTGGGTCAATTACAAAAACATCAAATGTTTTTGCATCATAAACAAAGTTGTCTTTGAGAATAAATCACTTTTCTCTTAGTCTGATACACATTTTTACTGAAATACTCTTGGCTGCTTAGATTCCCCAGTAGTGAAATGTATTATTTTAGAAAATAACTTGCCCAGTTTAGATTATTAGGATACCATTTTTACAAGGTTGTTTAAATTAGCTTTTGCCATGGTAACAGCAAATTTATTTTGAGTGATTTTGCTGAGGAAAATCAATAAAGGTAAGTTTCTGATGTTCCATACTTTTGGGAGCCAGATCCTAAGGGTGGCTCATATTATTGTATATTAAAAGAAGAAAAATGACATAAAAACAAAAGAAGAAAACAAACATAAAGAAGATAGCAACAGATATAGTAATATTTGGTTGGGGTTTTTTGAGCCTAGAAGTGCCGATCTAAGTTCCATTTAAAAATGGTAAGTTAGTTTTAATTTTATACTTGCCAGCACAGGCTTCTGTCCTCAATGTTTAAACCTATCCTAGGATAAAATCAGTAACTAATCTCCAAAATCTGGATGATAATCTGAAATACAGAACAGTTAAGTGAGTCCTGTCCATGTTTTAGAGAAAAACACCACTAAAGTGTCATGCAGTGCTGTTTTCTGCCCTTCTTTCTGTGTGGCTTGTGTATAGGTTTAAGTGACTCATTGTAAAGATAACCATTCCCTCCACCAAACTGTTTAATTTTTCTTGAATAGCAAGATCAGCTAGGTACTGTCATATGATGTGTGATGTTCTCTGTGAAATTTCTGAATTTGTGTTATTATGTCCTAAAGGGGCTCAGCAGAGAATGAGCTTATCTGCACATTTTTAAACCTTGTCCATAACATGGAGAATAGACTTTAATGTTATATAGTCTTTGAGGATAGTTAAATACACATAAAGGTTGAGAAAGTGAAGCTTTTGTCTTCAAGATTACTGATAATTACTGAGATACAGGAGAAAACCAGAACGTGGTTAACCCTGGAGAAGTTCTGAAGGGACAGCACAGTGGCTGGCTGAGAGCCAGTTTACATTTTAATGGTAATTACACAGGACAACTTTGGCTTTCAGCAGCTTTACCCAGAACAGCCTCTGTGCCATAGCTGGGGTTGCTTTTAAGCACAACTTATCCAGTGAGGGAAAATGGGTTACAGTCACCTTTGAACTTAGCTGTAATTCTGCCAACTTTGTATTTAGGGTACAGGCAGCTTCAATGACCATCATTTTGCACAAGCCTTCCACAATTCTCCTGGAAGATTGAAATTTCACCCTTAAATTTACTGTCAGATTATTTTAGGTTATGCTGAAAAAGCAGATGCCAGGGTTTATTTGCAGACTCGTGTGGACCAGTGGAGAAACTGGGGATGCAGTAGTGCTGGATTCATTTGTTGGGTGTAATATGCATGGGTCTTGTGCAACTTGGTTTCTGTCAAGCTGAGGCAATTGAAGGGAAGCAAGAGTGTAAGTAGCTGCTAGACCAAGGGCATAAAAACTCTGAGTGCTGTGAAAGGAAAAGTGGAATTTATGGGAAGTCTGCTAAAGCATGTGTTCCTCAGGTATGTCTTTGTTCCTGATGAGCAGGCAGTATTCTTACTTTGACTGTGGGTGCTTCACCTTGGAAGTGGCAAGCTAGAACAAATTCTTTGTGCTTGCTGTGCCCCAAAGCTGCCTGTGTGGGATTCATAGTAGTACTTGCTTTGCACAGTTTTCATGTGACTTTTTAGTAGTACCACTGGCTAAAATGTCAAGCTTCTAGATTGCTTGACTCCGGTTTCATATTGTCAAGGAAAAAAACCCCTGTCACTGTCATTTTACACTGTTTAAAAAAGCCTTGCAAGATTTGGGTTTGGCTTGGCCATTTTCACTGTTACTGCATCAGCTTCTGTGGGCTCTTAGAGAAGTCAGAAGGACTCTTGTAGCCTAAGCTGTTTAAAAGCTAAATAGTGTAATTGCTGATTCATCTGAGAGCAAGGTCCTGCTTTTAGAGATCACTGCACAGTTTCAGAATACATCCAACTATTAAACATAGTTTCTGTTCAACCTTTGAGGAATTCTTCACACATTATAGTAACTCCTATTAGTTCCAAACCATTAGATGCCTCCTAGTGATGTAATTTATGATGTATATAGGAATTGATGGCTTTTTACAGCTGGAAGGGAGCAGTACAAGTGCAAGGACCTGAAAGCTTAACAACAAATTGGAGTACAGTTGTAGAATCTGTACTTGAAAGATAAATTAGATTAAAAGATTCACTTACTGTATCCCTTTTCAAGGCATTTGAGACTGACTCACATTTCTAAGGCAGAGATTTTGTGAGAGGAGTTTTTGATTTGGGGTCAATTTCTGTGTCTGAAGTCTCAAAGTTAAGATTAGCTTTTACTGTTGATGCACAAAGTTCATGTTGCAAACAAAATTCTTGAGCTGAGAAAGAGTCAAATGGAAGCTTGAGTGGGGATTGCAGCAGAAATTGGACACTTTTTATACTGGCTGGTGGCAGCTACCAGTTAGTTCTGCATCATACTGAAGTATCTTCTGCTGTAGGTGGGACAAATCTGATTAAAAGATGGCAGTGGGGATGAAGTGCCAGGAAATACCAGAGGGTTTGCAATCAGTTTGCTGTAAGTGTGCAACAAGTGTGTTGGGACTAGCAGAATGTATTTGGGAAGAGGGACTGTTAAAATTACAGGAAATTTGTGAACTTTCAAGCAGAACCATTTTTAGAATGATACAAATTTTTGAGTCCCAAGGGTGATTTTAGGTCCCAAGCTGGTTTTACTAGCTGCATAGTGTCAATGTAAGAAATAAAAGATTTAGTAATTTATTTGTTTTCATGGAGAAGAGCTCAGTTTGGTACCAAGTCCTTGTTCAGCCCTATCTGCAGCCACAGAAAACTCTGAAGGCATAAAGATCCCTTCTGTGATTCGCCATAGCGTGAAAGAGGAGGGAAAGTGACTTGCATGACTTTCCTTTGTGTGGAAAGAAAATAAATTTACTGATCTAACTACTCATATAATTGTCTCCAGTTGTATCTCTGTGCTCCTTTTCTGTAGTTTAGCCATTTCTGAAAGATAGATTCCATAAAGTCCTACAGAAGACATTTATTTTTCCCTTCTACACAGTAACTTAAATTGTGTAGTTTAGGTAACAGTATCATATTGAATCTGAATTTCCTGCACATTTTCTGGAACTACAAAATCAATAGTTTAGCTTTTGAGCTGATAGCGCTGTGCATCAGGATAGTTTGTTTTCTCGTGGTGGTGGTTTGTTTCTTCTGGAAATCCATTTTCAGTTTGGAATCCATGTAGAAATAGTCAAGGGAATAGCCAAGCTAGAAAAAAACCTTCCTCAAGAATTACAGGGTATCCTTAGTGATACGACTTGACATGTGTCTGGCATGTCTGTAATTCTGATCTGAGTACAAACCTGTCTTAACAAAATGAAGCCAAATATCTTCCTGAACAGTACCCCCAGTGGACTGCAGTAAACTGCCTGGGAATGTTATTCCAGGCTCATAGGTCAGAGTGTGTGGTTCAGGTCAGGAAAGCTTCTGCTTTTCCTGCTTTTTCTTGATCAAGATCTACAGGCATTCCAAAGAGAATAATTTTATTTTGTAGAATTTATAAACAGGACTGTTTTCATTAGAAGTTAGGTTTGATTAGTGTCTTATACTGTTCATTACGTCTGTGTAATCAGCACAGTGTATCTGAATGCTAAGGGGGTAGGGGAGCTTCCTCAGAGCAATATTCAGTGTGAGCAGAGTCAATCATATTTTAATTTCCACTAGAAAACACCCTGGGAGTGGTGTGATGTCATGGGTTTGCCTGCACTATTGTGATACTTCTCTCTACTGCTCTGGTTTTAGCTTATTTGTGCCATTTGATTGTTGCTGCCTCCTTAAACTGAACAACTGTTCAGTGGATTTTTATTGCTTTAAGTCTTCTAGTTTTTTTCTTAACTTGGCAGCCTTTTGCCACCTCTGACATTTAAATACTGACGGCAAGAAAATGAGATGTATTAAGAAGTTCCTGCTGTAGGGAAATTATGCCTTCATGCATAAGCTTGGATGAATGTGTTCATGCCTTGTATTTGCACCTAGGTTCAAAGAAGAAGCCAGAATCAGTAGAAAGTACCTCAGAAGATGAAGATGAAGTTGAAAAACAGAAGGTAAAGTGATGTCAAATGTTGCATTGCATGAATTCTGCAAGTATTTGGTATGTGTTGGTGAGTGGAACTGTAGAACTGCATAAGATGGCAGTAGAATAAAATGATACAATTTTAATAGTGAGAGCTTTTGGAACAAAAACTCCCAAGAAGTTTGTGTGTTGGGCAGTCCCAAGGTTTTATTTTTTTAACATCAGTCCTGTATGAAACATTTGTGAGTTTAAACTTTGTCCTGTATATTTTTGTCCTTGAAGATTGAGTTATTTGCTATTTTGTGTTTTCTTTTCATTCTTTCTCAGAACACGTTTACTAAAGAAATTGCTTAAATCCAGATATGTTAGTTTTTATTTTGCTATATGAATATCAGTATTAAATTGTGTACATTAGTTATTTCTAAGCTGTGGTGTGCAATTTTCAGGTGAGATTATTACTGTGTTTGAAAATTGAATGTGGGTATTTGCATTTATTTTATATCTATTGAGAAGGAAATAAATTTTTATAATGCCACACCTCAAAATGTTAAAAGAATGTTTTTACGGATTAAATAATACTGCCCTGATGACTCATTTAAACAAATGTAGACTCACAGAGGCTTTATTAATGAGATTCTGAATTTTTTCATAGAAAAATTTCATTGTGTTCATGGACTTTCTTATTTTGTAACAGGCTGAAATGGCCCTACTGATGATGGATGATGAGGATGACACCAGAAAACATTTCAATTACAAAAAGATTGTAGAACAACATAATTTGAGCAAGAAGAAGAAGAAACTTCTTATGAAAAAGAAAGAGTTACTAGAAGATGACTTCCAGGTAATTGTGCACTTCATGACTTTGTGACTGGAGCACTTCCAGGAATCTCATGAGCTGTGACTTCTGAAGCAGCTCGTGTTTTATTTGGCTTAAAAGCTTTGCTGTCATGGGAAAAATTCACCTAAAATACATGCTTCTTTTCTCCCTTCAGGTAAATGTTGCTGATAGCAGATTCCAAGCCATGTTTACTTCTCCCCTGTTTAATTTGGATCCTTCAGATCCAAATTTCAAGAAGACAAAAGCAGTAGAAAAGATCCTGGAAGAGAAAGCTCGCCGAAGAGAAGAAAAGGAGCAAGATCTTAGGGAGGCAAACAAGGGCCTGGAGAACAAGGTGTCAAAGAAGGGAGAGGTTGCCAAGAAAACCATAGATCCTGCCCTATCAATGCTAATAAAGTCTATCAAAAACAAAACAGAAGAATTTCAGGCAAGGAAAAAGCAGAAATTCAAATAACTGAACTTTAGTTTTACTCAGACTTTGCTTTAGTCCCAGCCCTTTTAACTGGAGACATCTTTTGAAGTTATTGCAGCCTGCTCTAATTCCTGTCTTCCTAAAATGTCCTGAAAAGTCATTTAACTCTGTTGGTGAATTTTGTG
Organism: Sialia sialis; assembly: GCA_009812075.1. Classification (NCBI taxonomy): domain Eukaryota; kingdom Metazoa; phylum Chordata; class Aves; order Passeriformes; family Turdidae; genus Sialia; species Sialia sialis. Next base: position 1,192,164 of record VRYO01001589.1, read on the forward strand.
GTGTTTAGAGTAATAATCACTCTTTTCTTCTTCAACAACAAATACTGTTTTTGCACATGTGTAAGGAAATTATGGTTTTGGAGTGGTTTGTTTTGTATCATGTCATCTCTTAAAAATAATAGGAGTGCTGAAGATGGCTACAAAAGTCATAATTATAGGTTTATTGCTGAGATTAAGTGGTTTTTAAGTTTTTAATTCCACATAAGTCTGTAAAAAATACCTGTTTTGATAAAGAAGGTAATAACAAATGGAAGAAATTTTGTATACAAGCTTTTGTAGATTTTTTAAAAATTGCATAAATGCTTTATTAGTTTTTCCTTTAACTACTTGAAGGTAATAGAAGTAATTAATGGAAATACTGCCATTTAGAAGTGTTTCATTAACATACTTTGGAAATAAATAGTTTAAATTGGCCCAGAAGAATTTTGGGTACTAGCTTTGTTTTTTTCTTTCACACCTAAATGAAATTACAGCCAAATAAACTTTTTGCTATTACTATTACATTTCTATGAATATGATACTTCCACAAAGTCTTCCAGCATTGCAAGTGTTAAAAAAAAAAAAAAAAGTGGGGGAGGGAGAAAGGAAAATAAATCAAGGGCAGATCTAGATGATACAATTTTAGAAACCATGTTGTTTGGCCATGTTAGTGTTGCTGATGAAGGTTTGAGTTGTGTTGTTAAGATTTTTTTAAAGCTTTGCTGTATCAGCTATAATAGAAATAAACTTGGTGTTACAAGATTAAAAACTTTGGAAACAAGGAGCTGGAAGGTAATTTTCCATTTCAAAGACATAATAATTAATTTCTAAGATGTTCTACTAATCTAAACAGACTTCCATGTAAACAGAGGTTAAAACTATAGATAATCAAAGCCAGTGTTTATATCAAGTAAATTTATCTCAGTATAAAATAGAAGAGATAAGAGAGCTGGATTAGCACGTGGGAGGCTGTAGAATGACCAAAACAGCCGAAGGTATTAAGGAACATAATATACAAATAACAGGTGGAGATGGATTTTTCAATAGTGCTTTGCAATGATGTGCCTGTGGAATACATCCAGACCTTGAGTGTTTTAAATGTAATTACTTTGATTTAATACTGGGTCTATAGAGAGTCTCCTATAACTCTGTTTAATAATTTGTATGGAACACGAATTTGTTGGGAAATGAAAGGCAACAATAAACGGTGCTCTCTTTGGGATCCTCTCACCCTGCCGAGTTACACCTGTGTTATTGGAGCTTTTCTTTCCAGCTTGGTGTTTTTATAACTGGAAATCAACATGGACTCATTGGATCTCTGCTCCTGCAGATTGCCCAGACATGCTGAGTGACTCACTGGTACAAAACTTCCCACCAGAACTTCTGTACTCCTGCAATGCCTCTGTCCTTGACACGAACTTTGCTGGAGGAGTCATTTGAAAAATCTGGCTATAAAAATAAAAAATCACAAATTCTCAGGGCTTCTTATTGTAATTAGATGGTAGAAATTAAGTTGTGTTTTCAAATGGATGTATGCTGGTTACTTTCTCCTGTTATGAAGCCTGGCCTCTACTTGGATGTCACAGCAAGACAAAATGCATAGAAAGATGAAGGCAGACTTCACAGTGATTTTAATTATTGGTTAAAATAATTATTTTATTGTAAGGTAACATGTATTTGGTAACCTGTAAATGCTTAATGTATGATCATTTTATGTAATCAGACATTTTTGTTGTTGGTTTTGTTCTCAAGTTACCAAGTACTGATGGGGCATCTTAGGTGGGAAGAACTGGAGAACTTCAGGATCTGTCCTAGCATGCATCTTAGTGGGATTTTTTGTTTGTTTATAAATGATTAGCCCTTAAAAAAAAAAAAAGTTTTAATTGGTAATTAGTAATTCAAATCACATCATCTAATCTCCAGGATTCCAGATCAATGAGAGCAAAATCTGACATGCTCTGTCTCCAGCAGAAGCATCTCTTGAAAATCTGCTAAGAATCTAGAATTCCTGCAATCCATATCCCTTGTTGTAAACAAAACTAATTATGGTTTTGGCCATCTCATTCTTTTAAACATTGAAATAGGATCTAGATGTTCCCACCTCTCAACTTTAAAATATGATTTTACTTTTCACTAGATGTCATGTAACCAGCAAAAGTGAAGGCAATGAAGTAAAATAACACATTAAAAACTGGGACTGTTGAAAGTGAGACAAATAATTTTTCTAGCAACTTAACAGAGGTCTGTTATAAAGTAATTTGTCTCCAAGTTGGCAGCCAGCAGAGCTCATGTTGAATGTAAGCCAGGCCTTTAAAGCTCTAGTATTACAAGTGGAAATCACAAGAGGGTTTGATTTATTTAAAAACTAAGAAAGATCAGACAACAAGAGATGAAGAGCCATGTATGTTTTCAATCATTCCTTCCATCTAAAAATTAAATGTATTATTTCCAATTAATAACAAGTTGGCTTTTTGTTCTTTCATATTTTGACAGTATCCAAAAATAACAGTAAGTTGTGCCATCACATACTTTTTTAGCAAACAAGGCAAACAACCAAAATACTGCTGGTTTTCTAAAGAAGGTCTTAGAAATGTACATTATATATGATCTATATTTAAAAGTACTAGAGTAATTAGTTTGCTTTGCATTTGTCTAAAATCATGTTAAATGCCTTAGTAAGATTTTGTTAGCTGTGATAAGAAAAACAACACTGGTACCTTTGATGGCACAATAGTTTTCATTACTTCCTAGAATTCTTTAAAGAATTCTAACTTTTTTTATGTAAAAATTGACCTTTTCATGTAGAGGACTATGTTGCTGCATTCCTGTAAGAAGACAAAGTGTCAGAAAGGTCTGTTCTGAAGTTTTCTGTCTTAAACATATAGCATTATAAATGAGAGTATTTTGGTTCTGGACCTAGTCTGATGAGTGTCACCTAAGGTCATTACTGCTTTCTATCCCTCTCATCACTAACATAAGAGAAATCCCACTCAGGACTGTTCCAGCTCTGTATTTCACAACAGAGAACACTGTTAAGTTTTAAACAACATGGCTTGTAGCCTCCATTGAGCTCCTCTCCCATCCTCACAGACACCTGATCTCATGGCTGCTTGCCACAATTTCTTGGGGAAATGCTCCTGGACTGCATCCAATGAGCTCCTCTGCACTGCACAAATCCCTTGGCTTTGCATTGAAATCCTGCTCAGTGCACTTAGACTTCCTCCTTTTGTATTTCTGGGGCAAGGAAAGAGGGAAAGGAAAACTGAGGCAGATGGGGTTTGTAGAGATTTCTGGCAGTGGGCATTGTAGGTGTGAACAGAAATACAGCCCAGCACAGTCAGCAATGGGTGTCAGCTGCTCAAAGGGGCTGGCAGGCTGTCCATGAAAAGTGCAGGTTAACAGAAGTGCTTACCAAAAGGACTGGGAATAGCAAAGAAATGGTTTAGGGAGGCTGGGATTGCTACAGGTGATTAAGAGTTGAAACTAGTTCTGTGGAATGCAAAACTTTCAGGCTTAAGCTGCTTCCTTTCTTCATGGCCCTGCTTTTCCCCTTAGGTTAATACCTGGGCACTTAAAGAGGGAGCAGTTCATGAGCTGGCCCAAGAATGGATACCTTGGGCTTTGGAGGACTTAGGGACAGATTGGTCCTCTTCCTCAGCAGAAGTAACAGCAGGATTGTCAGCAAGAAAAGATGTGCAGTGGTGAGCAATGCCTCTGGTGCTGGCCAAGAGTTTAAGGGTGTCCTTGCAGCTGGAGGGGTAGAGGTCTGCAATTCTTGAATCAAGCAGAAGATAGACTTTTTTTTTTTTTTTCACGTATTTCTTTTTCAGAGAATTTTAGAGCTCCCTATGAGGAAACTAAATACAAGTGGCTAGGAACCAAAACCAGGTCAGAGAGAAAATCAAGCACAGTACATATGAAATCAGCTCTGGCATTTGTTGCAGTTACCTAAACAGATGCTTTTCTTTAAGGTCTAATCTGACATGAAAATACTATGTTAAGGGAAACAGTCTTCATTGCTCTATATTTTGCTGTCCAATTGTTCAACTTCACAGAATAATTTTGACAAATTTTAACAATAACAAATTTTAATAACAAATTTTTGTCAGCAGGGTATTAATTTTCACTTATTTTAATGAAATAAAAGCCATAACCTTTATGCTGCACAGAAGCTCATCTGTCTCATGGGTGAGGGATCATCTCAATCCAGAAGAGCAGACTGGGCACGTCAGTGAATATCCCAGGTGTTAGCAGGGAACAATTCTGTGCTCTGTATGCCCTCTGCAGAAGAGCAGAAATGCTTCACAGCCATACAGCTACTGCAACACTCGTGTAGTAAAATCACAACAGGAGTAGCAGACCACACTTAAAGGGAATCTATCACTTATCTGCTTTTTCTTAAGAGGCCCAAAATTCACCTTTGATAGTAAAGCAAGTTGCCTTGGTAAACAAAGATGATTTTGTCACAGAATAACTGCTTTATTTTTCTGTGAGTTGCATTTTTTGAAAGACAGAAGGTATGAAATACAGGAAAAGGGTAACAGTAATGAATTTAGTTGTGTATTAAGATGTAGCTTAAAAATGCAAATTCAGTCCTAAGAGAAACCTGCACTGATTTTTGTACTGATCTCAACTGCACCAAAATGTGAATTCACAGATAGAGCTCATTAGCTTGTCTGAGGCATGAGAAGAGATACTTTTTTCCCTCATTTTGTAGCTTAAAGATCAGAACTTCCCCATAAGATAATGATTCTGCTAATTATTCTAACATATCATGAGTTTGAGAATCCTGAAGTCTCTCTGTTGCAATGGGATCAGAATCATAGAATTTGAAGAGCAGGATGCTGTGAAATCATATCATACTGAATGCAATAAACCAGCTCTGGTTTGGACTAAATTATTAGCCACTGAGAACTGCAGAGAGTAACCACACAGGACAAAATCCGCAACAATAATGAGATGATCTAACCTGTGGAGAAAGCCTAGTTCAGGAATAACTTACTTGCCAACTTGACCTGTTTTGCCAAAATATGTATTTTTAAATTGTCATATTCAAACCTTCACCATACTTTGTGAGCATGAAGGAAAATGTTCTCTGATTCTGAAAACTACTTTTCTGTGAGTCTTGGCTTCCTGATTTCCTGTAGCTGTCATTGGGAGATGACTGCCCTACCTACTGCAGAGGCCAGTACGTACTCAGCACGCATTTAACTCACTTCCCAAGGAATAAACACAAAACCTTGCAGGGATTTACTATTTGTAGTTATTTTGGCAATGAGTGATGGGCGCATTTTTGAAGCTGCATTTCTCAAAAGTCCTGTGTCTTATGATTTGGCCCCCCCTGACAAGCTGGCTGGCAGATCACAATCACATCAAGTTAGAGCTTTCTGAGCTGCAATGGAATGAGCGTTGGAAAAGAACCATGCGTGGGTGTTGAGCAGCGGGGACTATGTGGAATGCTAAATAGACAGGTCCGGGATGCTGGAGAATTTCCTCATCTGAAGCAGCTCATTATCTGGAAAAAACATTATTTTACTGGCTGGAAGTCAAAGAAGGGGCCTCTTCATATGGCGAGGAAGCAACAAGCATGCCTGGAGAAGGACTGCAGGCTTATTTATGCTACCTGCAAGGATCAGCCAGTCTTTCAGGGGGATTGATGATGTGGTGCTCGAGGGGATTGATTCTAGCTTTCAGTTGCTATTCCCCTCTTGCATGCCATCACCCAGATAACAGCTCCTGTTTTTATTTACTGGTGCAATCAGCTTCTTTTTCTGTTGACTGTAGAAGTGAGTTGCAAAGTTCCTAACTGAAGCTGGAATGGTTCGTATAGGGCTGTATTTCTGTGCTTGCCTTTTTTGGGTTTTTTCCCCTTCTTTTCCTCATGACCACTTTCCAGACAAATCCTTCATTAAAGCATTAAAGTTGCCTTTAATGGATTGTTTATGGGTGTTCTCTCAACTGGGTTAAAAGAGATGGAAAAGAGATAGGAATCTTCTCCTCTTCTCCTGCCCTTTCCCAGCATCTTTGTCCTTAACAGGTGTCTGAAAGAACTGAAACCTCCCAACCAAAGGTTCAGGTATTTTTCTCCTGGAACATCTTTTGTGAAACCTCACTGAAGTCTAAGGACTTCAATAGCAACTTTTACCCAGAATAAATTAAAGGAGCAGATAAGTTCTTTATCATATTAGGTAGCGAAACCAGTAGAGTGTGCTTTAAAGACAAATTGCAAGAAGAAATCGAAAATAATGAATAAGAAATAGGAAAAAAAACCAAAACAACAAAACCTACAGGCTTTAAAACACAGTTTTTATAAAGAAAACCTTTCACTTCAAACCTGACTGCTGAGGAATGATTTACAGAATGAGATCTTTTTATTAGAGTAGCAACACAAATCTACAGAAGAATAAGGACCAGAGAATAGGAAAAATCCCCAAGAAATATTTGGCCAGTTTGAAAACTGTCAACCAGCAGCAAAAGACAAGTTAAGTAAAGGCATCAAAAAACAAGTGAAAACAGACATTTGGATTTGAAATCCAGTTCTGGAAAAGGGTACAGGACCAAACACTGACAAGGCTTTAGCTTCCCCCATAAAGAACAAAGGGCTCTGTGATATTGTCTCTCTATCAGTATGACAGCACTACCTTTGTAAATGGAACCTATTTCAAGGACATTTGACAGTCAGGTCAAGTCAAAATATGTGCAGCTGAGAGTCAGACACATGTGCTGCCTTTTTCTTAGCCACAGACGTAGCAGCTGGACAGAGAGGTTAAATGCAAGCTGGACAAAAAGTCAAACCGCTTTTGTGGTGGCCAATGCTGCACATCAAAGAAGGGATGCAGCCAGACTTGCAACACTTGCACAAGACCTTCATTTTCCCTCAAATCACTTTGTCCCAGCTCAAATATACCTGTTGCCATATGAGAAGCAAAAAAAAGTACTTTGAGGAATCTCCTTAGTTCATTTCCTCACTGGGGCTTTAAATTAAAAAAAAAAGTAAAATATGTCAACAAAGCAACTCTCAACTGGGATTTAATCTTAGGTTAAAATCCGTGAAAGAAGGCCAAAGATTTCCTGAGGGTTTGTGGATTGTGTGTTTCCTTGTAGTTTGGTCCAACAGAATAGGAAGCACCTGGTAATGTGGAAGACAAAAGCACAAAAGCGGCTCTCCAAAAGCCACATAGTTTTGTGTGCCAAAAAACTTGTGCTGAAAAAGACTTGCATTTGTTCCTGACATATTTTGCACTATTAAAAAAATGTAAGGCTGGTCTTTGAAAAAATAAGTCAATAATACAAAAGTGGAAGCATATTTTTATTGGGAAAAAAGCCATAGAAAGGGTTTCTGTGAATATTAGGCAGGCTAGGAAGGAGTTTTCTGAATTCCTGAGGGAGATCCTGTGTAGGGCGAATAGGATGTGGTAGAGATGGAATAAAATCTGGCGATGAAAAGTTTAATTTCCAGATGTCCCTATGCACATCAGGAAGGTTTGGACTAGATGCTCTTTAAAAGCTCCACCCAACCCAAACCATTCTATGGTTCTATGGTTCTTTAGTTCTTGCCAGTTCAGTGCAAGATGTTTAATTCAGTGCTAACGTTTAGTACACAATATAGGCCGTGTTCACCACAAACATGAAAGGAAATGGCACTTCCCTTGTTGAGGCAGGAAGTGTCAGCAATCTGTCACCAGTTATTATTTGCTACAAAATGTATTTTGGCTAGTAAATGAAAATGGTGTTAGAAAGTCCTATAGTAAGTGTTGCAGAAATACAACTTGTCAAAATTCCGTTTAGGCATCTCCCCATACCCCAGGTTGCTCAGAGCTGCGTCCAACCTGGTCTTGAATATTCCCAGGGATGGGGCAGCCACAGCTTCTCTGGACAACCTGTGCCAGTGCCTCAGCACCATCACAGCTCGAAACTTCCTCCTAATATCTGATCTGACCCTGCCCTCTGTCAGTTTGGGTCCATTCCCCCTTGTCCTGTCACTCCATACTCCAGTGAACAGTCTCTCTCCATCTTTCTTGTAGCCACCTTCAGGAACTGGAAGGTCACAGTTGGGTCACCCCTGAGCCTTCTCTTCTCCAGGCTGAACAATCCCAAATCTCTCAGCCTTTCCTCAAGGAAAGCTGCTCCATCCCTCCTGGTGGCTTCCTCTGGCCTCACTCCAACAGCTCCATGTCCTTCCTGTGCTGGGGACACCAGATCTGGACACATCCCTGCAGGTGGGGTCACACTTGAGGGGGGCAGAGGGACAGAATCCCCCTCACCTGCTGCCACAGGGATTTGGATGCAGCCTGGAGCAGCGTTGGTTTCTGGGCAGCTAGAGCACATTGCCATGTCCAGCCTCTCATACACCAACACTCCCAAGTCCTTAAATAATTTTTGTTCATGTTCTTCAGGAGTCACATTACTGTGTATTCCTCCTACTGTTTCATTAGATATACAGATATACAGATGTAGATATGCAACAAACTATGACAAGGAGGGTCAAGATCAGGATTGAGAAAAAGATGACAGCTGGGAAGGAGAACTGATAAATACTAGGAGAAGCTTCACAGTGAAAGGATGGGTCCAGTGTGATCTTACAAAGTGGAAGCAACAGTTTCCTAAATGAAATGTAAATGGACATGAATAATACTTTGAGATAGGAGTGGTTTGACCAAACTCACTGGTGAGGAAGAAGTGTTATGAAATAATTGAGATAAGTCAACCATATGTAAAAATGAATAAATCCTGAGACTCAAATACATGCAAAGGCCGAATTAGGATTCTCAGTCTGGAGTTACGCTCTTAGTTAGTGTTTGAGTGGCATCTCTGTCTTCATTTTCAAATGCAATGGCAGAGGGAGACAGAGCAGCCACTCAGACCCTCTGGCGTGGCCTTGCCATTCCCAGCCTCTGGCTGCCAGGCAACA
>VRYO01001589.1:1202053-1224156 GCA_009812075.1 Sialia sialis
TTTCACACTGATAAGCCACACCTATTTCACTGAAGAATCGAGCCCATCCCGGAACTGTGGCTAATCACCAGGTGCGGCTTATTTATAGACAAACTCTGGCGAAATTCCAACCCGGAAGTGCGAGCCGGCCGGGGAGGGAGCCGCCACTTTACCACCTTCACGCTGCTTTGCCGCCACTTTTTGCTGGCATCGCGTTTTGCCGGCTTCGCGCTTTGCTGCCACTTTTTTGCTGCCATCGTGCGGCCAGCCTGCCGAGCCGTTGCTTTTGAGCAGCACGGGGAGCCGCAGCAGCCAGCGCCGGTGGCAGGAGTGCTGGGGCCTGCGGCACGGGGAGGGCGCCTGGGGCTGCGTTTAAAGGCTTTGCCAGTCTGTGAAAACTGTTTGCAAATTGAGCACCTGACAGCAAACCCCGCAATCGTGGGATTCTGTTACTAACTCGTTACTTTGTCGCACATGGATCCTCAATTTTTTTTTTTTAAAAAGTGCGGCTTATCAGCCAGTGCGGCTTATTTATGGGCAAATTCCATGGTCTTCCCGGCTAACCGGAAGTGCGGCTTATAAGTGTGAAATTACTGTATGTATATGTATATTGATAGACTATATTTGCATGGAAATATGTGTATTGATATGACAAATAGGTATGTAGCATATTCATATATTTTTACATTGCATATTGTATTATATATATGATATAAATGTATTTTGCATAGATATATGGGTATATTACATAATATATTATATATATAGATTATATATTATATATGTATATTGGATAGATATATGGGTACATTACATATTCTATGATATATATATTGATTAAATATGGTATATGTATATTGCATAGATATGTGGGTATATTACATGTTCTGTGATGTATATATTGATTATATGTATGTATATTGCATAGATATATAGGTACATTACATATTCTATGATATGTATATTTATTATATATCGATAAGACATATACATATATTGACATGAGAGATATGTCTATTGCCCTGGGGTGCACGGCAACACCACGGGAGGTGGCTATCCACCCCCTTGAGACATGGGGCTGTGCTGCTTTGCCAGGAGGCCGTGCGTGCGGCGGTGTGGGAGTACAGCGGTAAGCGCTGTCCCGCCATGCCGAGCCCCGCCATGCCCGGCCTGCGCGCCATTTGGCCTGCGGAACGCCACTCAATAGTGACGTCACTTCCGGCCAGGGGCGCGGCCTGGCCAATGGGCGCGGGGCGAGGGCGGGACGCCTCATGCTCACCGAGGCAACGGGCAAGGCGGGCGGTCCCGCATGGCGGCGGTGCAGGGTGAGTGCGGTGCTGCCGCGGGGCTGCCCCGACCCGCCGCTCCCGCGGCACAGCCCGTGCGGTGCGTCCTGCCTGCGGGGCTGCGCGCGGGTTGGGAGCGGGCCGGGAGCGGGCCGCGCCGGGAGGCGGCCGCGCGCGGGCTCGGGTGGTCCGCGCGTCCGCCGGCGGGGGCTGCCCCAGGTGACGTCAGTGGCCGCGGCGCCGCGTGACGTCACGGGCCGGGCGGCGGGAGCGGGACGGAGGCGCGGGAGGGTCCGGCCTGCCCGGGGCGGGAGCGGCTGCCTCGGCCTGACCCTCGCGTGTGCTTGGATTTAGGAGTCAGAGTTACTTTTACAGTGCAGGCAGGGCATCATGGGGCTGTAGTGAGAAAATGGTTTTGGTTCCTGTTCTGCCGTCACGCTGTTGTGTCCTCTGTGTTGTGTGTTCTCCCTCCGTTTCTGCAGCTGTGCAGATGGAGAGTTGGGAGTGTGTAGCAAGGAGGAATGACGTGAGGAGCGGTGCAAGTGTGACTGCCGGGAGGGACAACTGATAAATCCCAGAAGTAGCTTGTAAGGGAGAAGTTGGGTCTAGTGGGAGCTTAACAGCTGGAAGGAGCAGGTTTGTGAATGAAGTGTGAAAGGATATAACAGATTGGGAAGGGAGGGGTTTGAGAAAATGGAGAGTGTAGGAGGAAGTGTTACAAATGGAAGCAAACGAGAGTTAGCGTGCCTGTATGTTCTCTGTAGAAATAAACACATCCTTAGAACCAGCTGTATGCAAAGGCCTAATTAAGATTTTCACCCTTCACTTGCACTGTTAGTAAGTCTTTAAATGACATTTCCATCTTAATTTTCAAAAGCCATTTTATGATCATTATTGCTTTCCCTGCCACCGCACTATTTCTTCCATTCCTGTGAGAGTTTAAGTCCCTTACTTGCTCCTCTTTCTCTTTACTGAAGTCTGTGCCGTGCCCTTGAGTGTCTTTCTGTAGGGTGTAACACCAATGGTTGCTGGAGCCTTCTTTACTGTTTGGTAAAAAGTAAGTAAATGCAGTGATGAATACTTGAATTTTAGCACTGAAGTTTTTTCAAGTGACCATCACAGCTGGATGTAATCCATGAACACTCTTTCTGTATAGAGCCTCTGTATTGCAGTGGCCTTTCTTTTGGTCTCATGACATACATAATTATAACAGTAAGTTCATATTTAGTTTTGCAAAGTAAATTTATAGATGTATGAAGACTATGACTGATGTTTACCATTTGGGAACATAGAGTGGTAAATAAATAACTTCCTCCAGAGCTGTGCTGATATTTCTTACCAAAAGAATAGGTATGGCAAACCAGCTGGTTTGTTCTGTGGCAGTGCTGTATCTTGCTAAACATGATTTGGGCCATTTAAATTGAGTGTTTTTTAATTGCTGGAGCAAGCCATATAGCATTTGCAGAGTCAGTGGTTTAAGTTTTATGCATAAAACATCTCATTTTTCCATTTCTGTTCACCTTCCAGTGTTCTTGGGTTACAGAGGCCCTTTTTGAGATGGTTGGAGTGATAGGCATTATACTGGACTATAGAGGTGTAGAGTCTGACAATGGTTTGGGTTGGAAGTTCATCTAGTTCTTAAGTATACAGACTATCTTAATATATTACAGCAGTTTTCTCCAGTTCTGCGTTAACACGACATGCTTTTCACTTCCTTAAGTAATTCAGTGTGTGGAATGTCTCTGTTTCTGTTTTACCTGCTGAATGGTATTATGTCAGGATTAACATGTACTAAGCTGTGGATAAGAGCAGTGGTAAATACAGAGAATTTGTTTGGCAACTCCTGATAAATGCATCATTCTGTATTGTTACTTTTCTTTTTCATGTACTAGACATTACTAACAATATTTCCATTAGCTTTCTATAAACATTATTTTCCTTAACATCTTAAGGGTAACCAGCTAAACCAATAGAATAACTAAATTATTTGAGTTTGATTTAAGCATGTTGTGGCTCACTAGTAATCATGGTAGCACTACTTACCCAGATAAACATTATTTGACTGTTTTAGGTTTACTTGGTTTTGACTTAAGAAAAATGTAGAAAAATTATTTTTCCATTTTTGTGCTGCAAATTAGTGGGGAATTACAGGGAGATGGGATGAAACAGTATGGAAGGAGTTCATTATAGGATCTTAAACAGGTATTCCCTGTAAAGGAAAGGAAAAGAAAAGATGGGTTTTAAGGGGATTACTCATGTGCTGGTTAGATGTGATAGGTGGAGAAATTGGTTGTATTGTTGGAAAACAGGACACATGGAAAGCAAAACTTATATTAACAGTTCCTGGCAAGATCAATTGGTTCAAGTTATGTTGTAGTGAAAAGGCTGCTTTCAGCTTGCAACATGAACTTTGATTATTTTAGATCTCATTAATGCTGTTGGCTAGGGAGGAGGCAGAACTTGGAAGCCCTGCTTTGGAGAGGTGTGTTCCCCTTGGATCAAACCTCTCTCCCATAAGTTCTTTCTGAGGTTGTGTGAAATTCATGTCTTGAAATCAGTGTCTAACGTGTGCATCTGATCTGGTTTTAGGATGATTTCTCTCCAGAGTTTATTTTTGAATGGAAGTGTGCTCCTTCCCAGTAGAAGATGGTGATCCTAATGTATGATCATGGAGAAGGGGATAAGTTCAGTAGAAGTGTTACCTTCCAAGTCATCTCAGGTTACAGCTGTAAAAGTGATGGTCAAAGAGCCCGAAACAAAGCAAACCCAAAGAGGGAAACGAGTGGGATTTGTGCTTGTCCATGCAGGTAAGATGTGGAAGCAGAACAGCTAGAATGGAAAGAATGTGTATTTTTGGTATCAAGCTCGATACCAACAAAAGTTTTATAAAAAAAATTCCTAGTGGCTTTGGACTACTAGTGTGCTAATAAAGTGACATTAACTCTGTGTGTAAGTCTCGGAATGGGGAGTTTGATTGGAAGTTGCACTGAAAACTGCTAATCCAAATGTAGCTGTTTGGGTGTTCTGGATGATATTTTTGTTCTCCTTGACACGGAAAACCCCTAAATTTAAATGATTAGAAAATGCCGTATTCTGCAGTTGTCTGCTAAGCTTGGCAAACCTACAAAATGAGGGAGATATTTGATTCTGATTCTTTATCTATGGAAGGATCAAATACAGTAGTTTCATTACTGATGGGTTCTTATCTAGCTTATCCATGAGGCCAGTCCAGCTAAAACCTTCTGAAATCTCCTTGGGCTGTTAGTTGCAGAAGTTTTTTTACCCTTCTGACATTTTTCCTCCAAGTCTATTTTTTTTATATTGTTCATGTTTAAGTGAGTTTATTCTTTCCATATGTAATGAAGGGCTCCTCTACTCAGATCTGATACAAAAATTATGTGTTATGTGTGTCTTGCTCAATGCTTATATCTGGATGTGTATTTGTTTTGAGCATCTGTGTTACTACGTGAGGTGAAACAGAGGAAAGTGACTTGATCATGCCTAGAATATTTAAAAAGCCATCATGTTACTTGCATTATAAAATCATTAAAGTTAAAAAAAAACAACTCCAGACATCAAATTATTTATTCTGAGTTGATGTTTGATGACCCTGGTATTCTACTTTAAGAGCAAATGAAACTGCTCAATATAGTGTCCTTGACTGGGTCACTTTGGTATTAGTGTTAAAGCTTATTTTATTAGAGTTTCTCAAAACTAGTATTTCTAAAGTTGAGCAAAGGGAAGTTGAGATAAATACAAGCACACTTTTAAGTGGAAAACCTATTAAAACAGAAGTAGATTTTAAATACAAGTGTGCCACTCTTATTTTTCCTATGCTGCATTTAGAATGGTGGCATTGATAAATTTTTCAGGTATGGAAGTAGGGGCAGAATGGTTCAATACAGCAAGATAGATATAAAGGCTGAAAATAAGAAAAAGGCGAAAAATCTGTATGCTCTTCATTCCAAGATGCTCCTCTAAATCAGGAGTAACAAGCTCTGAATACTTAGAACAAACGTGAGAGCATGAGCAGAGTGTTAATTGTGGTAAAAAGAAAATCAGAGTTTGACTTAAAACTGTACATTTTGCCCAATAAAGGACAATAAAGAAAAAAGCTATGCTGGAAATCCTCCAATAATGAGTGAAACTGGAACATTTTTATAGAAGAGATTGATGCTGATATTTATACTTGCATGCCTCTGGATATATGATCTGTATCCTGTGTTTTACTGAGTGTGTTTGATTCTGTGTTGGAATGCATAAAGATGTCAATCATTGATAGAAAAAGGAAATGCCAGAGTAATCCAGAAAAAGGAACTCTCTGCCTGTGCCTTAAACCTCTATGTGAGCTACAGGCTGTGGTTTGCCAGGTACTATAATATATATTTTCCTTTTGCTTCAACCGCAGGTGCAGGTTATCATTCTGAATCCAAAGCTAAAGAGTACAAGCATGTGTGCAAAAGAGCCTGCCAGAAGGTGCGTGTCACCAGCTCCTCTGTCCTGTACTGGGTACATAAGAAATAACTCTATGTGTTTATAGAGGGAAATGAGGGAAAACAGAGCAGAAACAGTTAACATGATCCAGAGACAGGACAGTGCCTTACCATGAGGTGCAGCAATGTTCTCATCACTGCTGGCGAACAGCAGACGCTGAAGGAAGAGTGGGAGAGCAAGAGAATATCGCAGTGGTTCCTACAAGGAATATTCGTACAGCTTCCTGCACTTCTCTGGGGTTTCTGGAGCTATATATGGTGTCTATATTTTGATTTCTTCCATGTCCACTATTTGGAGTTTAAATAAGCTCTAGCATCCAAGTTGCTCTGTGAACGCAGGGTTTTTTAGAATTATTTTCTTCTTGATAGCTTTTACCTTCTTAATAAGAAGGGAGGTAGAAGCAGGAAAAACAAAATTAAAAAAAAATCAAAGTTGGAAAGGGAGAAATGGCAAGACTTTAATTTCCATTGAAATTAATGTTTTCATCTCTTCCAAGAACTTTGCTTTGGAACTGACAAGTCTTGTCTTTTAAGTCTTGAATGAGTAGCTGGAAGACCTCTCCCTCAAACTTTTAATGTCTTTTGCTTTCTCCAGGGAGAAGGAGCTTGAGAGCTTGGCGGGGTTTTTGGACGAGTCTCAGAGTTGGTCTCTGATAATTATCACTTTGTGTTACAGTTTGTTGCTCAATCCTAATACCAATCTCATTTTGTAATGAGTGGCCTCACAAATCATCCAGACTTAATACTGGCTTTATTAGCCTTGGTGAAAGACATTTTCCAGGTAGTTATGTGAGGTCTGCTCTTGAATTCAAGTCCAATTTGACATTCTGTGTAGCTACTCTTGAGCTGAGTAGCCAACATCAATAACTTCTGTGAAAACCAAACAATTTCAGGTTTGTCTTGCAGCCAGAGTTGTTTTCTGAGACTGCTTGAGAAAGCTTGGGTGTAAGGTCTTGTTCAGTAATAAATACTGTTAGACTCCACAGGTTCATTGTTGTGTATGTATATAACTTGAAGGTAACATCTTAGGTGATTTGTGTTGGCTTTTAGATGAAGTTGTGAAATTCTCTAATTTTATGGTAATTGTTACATGTGATGCTAGAAATTTGTTTTGAATCTTGGAAGGAAAAGTTGATAATTGTTGACTGAAACATTTGGTGTTTGAGAACATCAAGTATAATAAGTTACTTTGATATAAATTGGACTATGCAGAAATCTGCTACTAAATGCAGTGTCAACAATGTCATAGTAGTGAAATCATGCCTTCAGATTTGGCCTCACATGATTCATACTGACTTTTTCCAGTGCCTCTTGTTCTTATACTGATTTTAAACTGATTTGGTGAAGGTTTTATTTTTATACAGGACTAGGAAAATGTAGGGCTCAGTCTTAGAATAACAGAATTTCCTAATCATCTGATAAAACTTCTGTTTTACAGGCAATTGAAAAGCTACAGGCTGGTGCTCTTGCAACAGATGCAGTGACTGCAGCACTTATAGAATTAGAGGTATGAATTTCTGGCTTGTAGTAAATGTCTCTTGGGTAAATCTTGCCAAACCTTTCTGTGGGGGATATTAAATGGGAAATTTTGTTTTTGTGCTACACCAGTTGTATCTTTTGCTTTTGCACTATATTTTGATGTAAATGTGTTTAAGTACTTTATAAAAATGCAAACTGAATGAAAATTTTCTGATTGATGTAATTTGGTTGTCATCTTAGGGATGCCTTATCAAATAGTCTTTACCCTTTAAGAATAAATGCTGTGATTAAAAACTTATTGAACACTGGAACGAACTTCATTGCTTTGTAAGGAACTCAGGACTTGCTGAGCTACAGACAGATTGTTCTGGCTCTGCTTCTTAGAGAGGGGGGAAAAATATTCTACTGGTTCTGATTATTATGACAAAATATGTGCAGAAGAATAGGGCAAGTAATGCTTTTATTTCAAAACAGTCCTTGTTAATTAAGATAGAACATCCTGATGAGCAGCTGCTGGTGAGGTTTTTGGAAAAGTGTCTTGGAGTGATGAGATTTTTATAGCATCTGCCTTCAGTCAAGGTCCCCATGAAATAATGTAGGAGTGAGTCAAGCTAAACACTTCTGGGAGGTAAATGAGGCAGTTTGGTCATTTTCCAAGATCCACTAATCCCTCTTGACAGTAATGATGAAAACAGGTATTCTTCTTCTCCTGTAAGTAGTAATTGCTTCTTCCTCTTCAACTTTATTAGTAAAAAAAAGGAAAGCAAGGTAAGTGTTGTGTTGTAAAAATAATTTCCCGCACTTGGAATTTATGGTAGTATTCCAAGAGGATTAACAGTGGATTTGCTTACCCAGATGTTGGGGAAGTGTTCATTAATGTACTCGATGGGGTTAGTGTAAGGCAGGCAGTAGGTGCATGCTTGAGTATGTGTTAGACATGCTGACTGGGAGCCAAGGCTGCAGTCACACTGGGAACTTGGCAAGTGTCTTGGCTTTTAGCACTCCTCTGGGTCTCACTGAGCCATTCAAGTATGCTTTCATGTCTTATCTCTCACTTTGGAGTGTAGCTCACAGAAAGCAGTGGGTATCTCTCCAGTGGAATTATTTACAATGCACATCCCTAAGCTCACTGAGGCTGCTCTCACCCCATGAGACTGGTTTGTGTGTCAGCTCCCTCCTCAGTGGAAAACAAAAATAAAAATCTGCTTTGGGTTGTGATTTTTATCGTGTTCCTGAGCTACAGAGGAAAACTTATTTGAGAAGGTTAACCCAACAGTTACAGATCTCTTTGCAGATGTGTCTGGGGTAAATATTTTATGTTTTTGTTATCCCCAGGAGACTTTTACTTTAGTAGATTTAAATACTCTGAAGTAGCTTCTATAGAAGTTATGGCCTTGAAATGAAATGAAAGTTTTTTCCAATTACTCCAATCAGAAACATTTTTCTCCTTATCTGTTTTGGTACTACTGTGCTGATGCCTGCCATCATTCCACTTTCTAATTCTGCAATTGCCTTAGGTAATATTTTTGTGTTCTGTTGCACAAAGCCTTTTTTTTTCCTTTTCCCTGGTTTTAAGAGAACATTTTATTTTGTTCAGGTTGTACTGCCGTCATTAATGTAATTATTTGTTTTCATTTATTCATTGAGTGATTTATATCATATCTTAATTGAAGCTTCTGTATCCTACTGGAATAGGGAGTTCTGGGTTTGGGATTTGGGCTTCTTGTGGATGCAAGTAGTAGTTATGCAGGTGCATTGAGGAGAAGTCAAATTTGTACCCAAACCAGAAAATTGTTTGGTTTGTCATAGCAGTTTTTTTGGATCTGATACTCGCAAGTTTTAGACTGTCAGCTTCCAAAATATGGAAAGCTTTGTATCTGCTCATACCTTGTTCTGAACACCACCTCCAGACACCTCTGTCATTTCTGGACCTGCATCTTCTGGTTTAGCACTGGTGGTTGCTCTTTGGAAAACAAACTGCATCTGGGAAGTCAACAAAGAAATCGGAATAGTTTCTTAGTAATTGCAAGATTTTATGAGTAAAAATACAGGTTTGGGTTGATGGTCTCTCTAGTGTGCTGTCACTCCCTTTTGTTGATGTTTTAGCATAAGGATAATGTGTTTCAACATTTCAAGTTGGCAAGTATATAACAAAAATCTGTGTGAAACTGCTTTCTTGTCTCCCTGTAACACAAATAAAGATGTAGAACAACAAAAGATTGTATTAAATGATAACAGATTTCATTGTGATGTATTCTGACTGTAACTTCTTGATATTTTGATTTCTGTAGGACACTGCTATGAGTTTATCAGAAATATTAATCACTTTTACAGTTCTCTCAGAGTTTTAATGCTGTATTCCAAACATTTGTAGTCTTTGCAAGGCACAGACATCTTTTTGTGGAAATCTCACAGAATATGATTTTTTTTCCCTCAGTTCCGCTCAATTACAGAATTCCTGTTACACAGGATTACAGCTTGTCCAAAAGGCATCGCTTCAAAGACTTCTTGAGGCACAAGAGTTGCTCTTGATCTTTTATGAGCAAGCTGACAGTTTGCTTGTGGTATGCTATATGTGTTTTATTTTTTCAGGCTCTAAGTGTAGAAAGAACAGCCTTTCTTTGTTGGACGCATAGTCTCCAGTGTAATGGTGTTCTGTGAATATGATAACAATGCTAATAGTTAATTAGAGGAAAAGGTGGATGTCTTTTGCAAAAGAACAAGACTCACTTAGAATATTGTTAAAGTAACTGTGCTGGTCTTCGTAAGCATCAGCTGTATTTGATAAGTTCATTAAGGCAGGTATGTTTTTTGGTTTGAGATCTCTGGCATTGCAGAGAAACAAATGCAGATGTTACCTCTGACAGCCTTTGGTAATGCTCTGGACAAGGTATTTCATTAGACTCATTATTTACTCTGTTTATTTCTGCAAAGATATTTTTGCAATACTGTTAATTTTTGCACTCTTGCTGTCAGCCACTGTATGATCCCTGTATTTTTCTTGAAACACAACAAAATTAATAAACAGGTTTTTTTGTCGGGGGAGAAGACCCCATACAATTCACTTAACACTTGCTGTTTTTTCAGCAGAACCACATGTTGATTGGTATTTGTGTCTGGCTATGAGAACATCATGCAATTTCAAACTTTTCTTTGACTGCCGAGCACTTAATGAAGTCTACTGATCAGGTACAAGAGACAGGAACATACAGTGATTGTAAAGAATGATGAAGATTTCAGTTTGTTTCTAAGTTTAGTGTAGTCCTTTATTAATATGTATGTAGATTACTTGTTTCTTTATCTGACTTGAGTAGAACATTCTTTATGAACATCATTTAAATTGGGAGTTAATATGATTGATAGGGAAGCAGATGTCACATTTTAGGTTCCAATCTCCTTGCTACTGAAATTGCTCAGTTTATTTTGTATGTCTTGTGGATCAATGCAAATAATGTTATCAACCTCTTGTTATACTCAAGCATGTTTCTATGGTTGTCAGCCAAATTTTGTAGTGAAAGAAACTTTTTTTTGATGAATTGTTTTTTTTTTCTCTGCCTTTTGGCTTTTTGTTTTATTTTTTTCCCTAGTAATTAAGACTTTTGAATATACAGTCTTAGTCCCAAGGATTTCTCTTTCAAGCAGAAGCATCCTTATTGTATTAAGGCAGTCACCATAGATGAACTTCTAATGGAAGTTCAATGGAAGTTGTTAATTCTAGTTAAAAGCAGTGCTTTGATGTTTTGCTGCAGAGGCCGACAGTAATTGTGACAAATTTGTTGTCTAAAAACATTTTTGCTCATGTAATTGAAAGTGATATGACTCATCCTTGTAGACTATTGGTTGTCATGAAATTCTCACAGAAAAATAACTTTTAAAATTACAGTATGTGGAAAGAAATGCCTGTAGACTTCGAATTTGTTTTAGAAGTTACAAATAAGCCATGGCCAAAACTGTATCAAAGATGGATGGAATGTTCTTTCATGTTCATTGAAAACTAAGCATTTTAACTATTTGCCTAGATGTGTTTCAGAGCTGAGTAACGTTCCAGTTTTGACCACAGCTAGAAATTTCAGAATGCCTGTATTTGCTGCCAGAAGGTTTCTAAATACATTTTGAAGTAAAAAGGGTTCTAAAAATAAAAATGATACCCTCAGAAGCTTGAGAGCTTTTGCAAGTAGGGTAACTTGGCAAAACAAAACTCTGATTTCAGGTCTTAAAGCTTTCTCTTCCCTCCTTTGCTACAGGTTTACATGGTAAGTTAGAGATTCTTTGTGGAGTAATTGCCAGAAGTCTAGTATTTTTCACATAACATTACATTTTGTTAAAATGTTTTGAATGGCCATTTATTTGTCTTTTCTCTCTTTTTGCTTAATGTTCTATAGTAGCAAGGCTTGCTATTAACGTGCAAAGCTCAGGCTTGGTTTGCTTATTTGTCTTTTTCAGTTTCCTTAGAAACATAAAGGCTAATTGCTGCTTGTGATTTTAAGTAAAAGATACCTTCTGAAGATACCTTCTTCTCTTTTCCTGGACACATGCTTCAGTTGGGTTCTTCCCCATTTTATAGTAGTCAGGTCTTGCAGTGCTGCATTTTTCTGAGGGTATGAAGAGACTTTCACATAGGTCAGTTTGTTTCTTCCCTCTTTAAATGCATTCATGCTTCTGTTTAAATGTTTCTGCATTCCTTGAAAGTTCTGAACTTTCATTTCAAAACACACCTTAATGTTCATATGTTATATTCCTCCCCTTGCATATCAGATTCTTGAAATCTTTTGGTCAGACTTCGCAGAGATTCATGTTTTCAAAAAGATTTTATTAGTGTGGTATATTTAATGTCTTTGCCTATTTATAGAAGTAGGTGTGAATATCTTGTTTCCATTTTTTAAATAAAAGTTTTCCCCTACCTTGTTTCAAAGGCTTTTATCTCATCTCAGAGACACTCATAGATATCAAAAATTCCATTGGTTCACACCCAGTTTCTGTAAAGATGTCTTCAGATTACCTCTCAGATGTGTGAAGTTAAACATCTTCCTCTTAGGAATTCTGAGATTGTTTTCTTAAATGAATGCAATTTGATTCTGAAGCTCATTGAAACTCCACAGAAATTTTGAACAGATGCTTGGAATTTGATCTTTATTTCTTTTTACTGGAGAAGTTACTCATGTTGTTACTGGTAAGATTCCTTCTGAGTCGTAATATGAGCGTTACCCCACAAAAGATACATCTGCAATTTGGTGTGGAGTTCTTATTTATTAAAAATTCTGTAGGATTCTGAAAAAGATTTTGTAGGGAGAAATAGGTGACATTCCCTTTGTCTTTAGATCCTCTGAGTAAATTATCTCTTGGTGCATCCTTGAGGTTGTGCCATGAAGGTGCTATGCCAAAGAATGTGGCGCATATAGATCCTTAGAAATAAAGTGAGCTCTGTATCCTGTATTTTTTTTCCCTACCCTCTTTGGATTATTGCCTTTACCAGATGGCAGAGGTGTTTGTACCTTGAGTGGAGAGGGATTCTTGACAATGTTAGCAAGGACTTCTGGTGGGTCTTTCTTTCTCCCTTTTTTTGGCCATGACATCTCCTCTTAAGATAACAGCTGCCTCTGCTTTGTGGCAGTGACAAATCTGTGGAGCACAACATTTTTCCTCTTTGCTAATTCTTGTGATAATGCACTGAGTGAATGTGTTTGGAACAGAACATTAGAGATTTGTCTCTCGACTCACAGGTCTTTGCACTCTGATTACCCAGGGGCAGAGGACTTGGACAGTGCAAGGAGCAAGCATTGTTCACCCTAAGCATTCCTGGTTGATTTTTTTTCTTTTTTTTACTGTCTTCCAAGTACCTTTCACCCTTTGCTTCCAATTCCTTCCACTACTTCGCTGCTCCCTTTTTTTCTGAACTCAGCTGGCTTAATTTTATTTGTAGAGCCTAGGGAGCAATGAAGCCAGTTAAGCCAGTGGCTACTCTGAGCCTTCTGCCTTTTCAAGGCCATCGTATGTTTCTAAACATGTTTTCCCTCATCCATCCCCTTTCTATAGAAAATCATTTCTGCACTCTAAACTGTAAATGTTTCATCATCCTAAAGTCTTTTCCAATATACTCATTTGCTGCAAGGCTTAGCTGTCAAAATGAACAACCAAATGAATATACACAGTGAATTGGAAGAAGTGGTGTGGGATAAAATAGGATAAAATCTTGTGCTGCTTCAGAAGGAAAAAGCAGAAGATGAAGGCCAGTTTCATGATTATGTATTAGTGAGGGATCTTGTATTCATGATTCTTCAGAAAGATAATGTTTTGGTGACTCAAACACTGAGAACTCTGTAAATTTGAATCAACATCTTGCAGAACAGATTTTGAATTTACTCAATACTTGGTAATTTGAAAGTTAATAAAAACTAACTGACATTAGATTTATTTTCCATTTCTTTTGTGTTCACCTCTTATTTCTTTACATTCATTGCTAATTAGTGCTTTCAAAACCCATCCTGTTCATTTTAAATGAAAGACAGAACTTAGAGCTGTTTCCAGTAATTTGTTTCCTGACTCAGCTTTTATTATTCATCAATAAAATGAGATGTCGTTCTGCAGTACATGTTCACACCTGCTCTAGACAAACATTGTTCTTTGTCACATCAGGTTGTTGCACTGTTGTAATTTAAACATGGGAAACTCTGAAAGCATGCAGCATCTCTCTGAAATTGGATTTAGCTATTACCTCTCTTTATATTCCTATATTCCTTGCATCTAGAAGAGATGATTGTATGGAGCTGGCAGTGAGACTGCTGAACTGTGCTGCTTTGAAATTTTCTCATTTTAAAGTTATAGAGATACTCAGATGAAATGGAAGGGTAAAAATGGGGTTTAGTTCTAACATGCAGAACTTATTCTTTTGACAACTTGGGTTTGTTAAAAGCCACAGAAGGTGTTAACAAAAAAGGAGTTAGGTTTATGATGTTCCATAGTTTCTATGAACTAACTATTGGTTTTTAGTCAAGAAGCTTCCAGACCACAATCCCTGTGCTAATGGTCAAACAGGAATTTTACAAAGTGAATTGTTAGTGATGCAAGTTCTTCGTTTCTGCATGTGATGCTGCAGTCATGGACTTGGAATATTCAGGACAAGGACAGTTCTGTTTTGCTGTGGCATCATACTTAGGAGTTTCAAAGGTAGACTGGACTATGCAGTGATTAAAGATGTTGCTTAAATGTTACTTGATGGGTTAAGGACCAAGCAAAACATGTACTTTAGAGGAAGGAGAGATTTTCACTCATATTTTAAGGCTTTTGCTTGCATAGGAATGATCATCTTAAATTTTTAGGTGATTGGTTTTTGTGTTAGTGTGTTATTACATTTGAGGTAAATCACACCCTGCACAGGTGAAAGCTGTCCACTGTAGCAGTTTTAGATATTCTCTTCAAATTGCCCTCATTTTTGTTGCCTAAGGTTAAAACACTAAAGTAAGAAAATGCACTGCACCAAGATCAGTGTCATCAGTTACACATAAGTTTTGATCCGTTCTGTTAAGGATGTGGCCTTATAGTGTTTTATTCTTATTTTTAGGATTCTCCTTTTACAAATGCAGGATTGGGATCTAACCTGAACCTTCTGGGTGAGATAGAATGTGATGCCAGTATAATGGATGGAAAGTCATTGAATTTTGGAGCAGTTGGAGCACTGAGTGGTATGTTAATTATGTATTATAAAGCCAACTACTGATTCAAGTGCAAAGATCAATTTTGGGTTTTTTTGTTACTGTTTTGAAGGGGGACACATTGTAAATTCTGCTGTGATTAAATAAATTCTGCTCCTTTAAAAAAGGAGGCATTCCTGCTCCCTGAAATGCTGGTTTGTGTTAATTGCTTTGTGTAACATGTTGTCTTATTAGTTGACTGATAATCCTTTGATGTAGCAGAATTGTGTGATACCACACAGTGTTCACAGTGGGACCCAGTTTGCTCAGATGAATTTGAGGAATGATAATTTCGTAATAATTGTTTAAAAATAGTACAAGCATTTAAATTAGGCTTTTTATTTGTTTTTGTGCTTAGGCATTTATTTGCATATAGGACTTAATAATAAGAGCTAATGTGTTTCTCTCTTTTGTATAGTTTTAGCTTTCAGTGTAAAACAAATAGGGATAAAAAGTCCCAAACGGGGATTGTTGAGGTTTCATTCTAAATACGTGAACAGCTTCAGCTGGTAATGTTGAATAATTTTTCTGACAAGATTTCAAGCTTTGTTCTTTATCCTAGAATAGTTCTAGACTGTGGTAATAGCTTCCTCATGTAGATATAAATCTAAAATAAATAGTAAAATTAAGTGTTTCAAGTCTTGTTTGTTACAAAATGTACCCTTCCAACCTTGGGGAAGGAGGAAAATGAGTGAGAGACAACTAAGTCTAAATCCTGTAAATTCTATTTGGATAGATCCAAATCCAGATAGATCCAAATGAAAATTCCATCTAGAAAAATTAATGCTTATAAACATCTTTGACCCTTAGATGCAGTAGATTTTACATGAGATTTCTGCGGTAGGAGATCACTCCTCCTATTTCAGTATGGTTTGTTTTTTCTTTTAAAAAATTGGAGGAGGTGTTGTCTAGAAGGCCTTGTCACTACTAACAGCAGGTGAAGGGAAAACTGAAAAAGTTGTTGCTACATTGAAACATAAGGTGTCTCTTAATGACTTGACAAATCCTTGGAAATAAAAGGAAGCTGAGTTCCACTGCCAAAATGAACACTACAGTGCTATGAGGAAGAATATTTTAATGTTTTGTTCCCCTTTTTGCTAATTTTTCTTTTTTAGGAATCAAGAATCCAGTTTCGGTTGCAAATAGATTGTTGTGTGAAGGGCAGAAGGGGAAACTCTCTGCTGGCAGAATTCCACCTTGGTAATTGCTTTGTTCTGCTTGACTTTCCTTCAGTCTTTGGTCTCTGCTGCATGGATGCACTATTTGGGAGTTTTATCTCACCCAGGAAGGCTGATGCTGTATTACATACCAGTGGTAGTGTGCCTTTAAAAAGAAGCTAAGTTCTCTGATATTGAAACTTCTTATGCACTCAGTGGAAGGAAGTATTAGATATAGATGGCAACATCATTTTGTGATACTTTCTGTCTGTCTGATTATTTCTAGTTGTCATACTTAATTCTTACGTTTTTTACTGTAGCCCCCAAAAAAATCAAGATTCAAGGGAAAAGTCTACTTTCTTTGCCTCTAATTTTAACAAAAACAACAGTTTTTAATAAGTATAGAAAAAAAAATCCATTTTTTCTGCTTTTGTGGAAATGTGCAGTGTTTAGTAACCTCTTAAAGATAAATCTAAAATGTAAATAATATTTACAACAAAAATGAAAACAAGCAGTCCTCATTGAGATGGATATAAAACTTAGATGGAAGAGGTAAGTATTAAACACGGAATAACTTCAAATGTTATTGCCTCACTTTAGAAAGAATCTTAGAAATGTGTCAGAATTGATTGCTCTTAAAACCATCTTATTTTCATTAGTGGTTTAAATTGACAGGTAAAGAACTTGAAGAATTCATTCATGTTAATTGCTATCACCAGTTGTCATACCTGTAGCAGAATTTGCTGCCCTTTTCCAACTAGTGGTCAATATTTGTAGAAGTATTAAACCAGCGTTCATGTAGTTTAAAAAAATTCATTATTAGATTCACAAATTTTAATTTCCTTGCTGTAGTATTCTGTAAAATTAGACTGTAGCTGGATGGTGCAGTATTCCAATTTAAACAGTGAGTATTTCAGTCTTCTGTCATGTAAAAAAAGTTAATAGATTCAAAAAAGCCACCTTGAAGTCAAACCATCAATAGACAGATTTTGCATTTTAAGCGCTTTTCTTTAATGGATAAAGAACAGCGTAGTTGTGGAGAGGTTTACTAAAGAAGCAACTTAAATTTCAATAGCTGCTCAGTGCTCATTTCTTTACCTGTCAGAAGAAAATGAGGCTTTGCTGAGGTACATTAGAATGTGAAATGAGTGTGAAATGCTGTTTTTTGTGTTCCAGAAGTAGTGCTGAAGTCAGCGACAGGAGCAAGCACTTGGTGTTGTTTTGCTTGTATTGTCAGAGTCTAGAATTATTGTAAGGAAGAGCACTTAGGTATTTTGTTGTGACTTCATAACCTACTTTATGATGCTATTATTTTAAAAATACAGAGTGGGAAAGGAACTATGTCATCTTGCCCTCCAAGGACAAGACTAAATCTTTTGAGTACTGTGCAAGGCTAACGTATGCTTTTAAAGACAGGGTAGCTCAAATCTCAAGGTGAGAGATGAGCTGTCTTTGGAACCAGCCCACGCAGTTTATTTGTGCAAATGTTGTGCACTTGTGTTACCTAATAAATATTTTCATTTACTCTTTTCCCCTTTCTAAATTTTGAATGCATGTCTTAAGGCAAATTTTTTACCCTAGAAGCAGTCTGTACCAGTAGGATATGATAGGTTATGCTTTGGGCTTGCTGTGGTGGGTGGTTCTATACACACAGGTCAGAATGATAAAATTAATGTACATAGAAGGTGATGGTATGGAGAATTTCACACCTTCCCTTTCTGACTGGGGCTGGCATGACACATTGTTTTGGGACTGAAATATATTCCTGCCCAAGCTGAGAGTGCTTAAAATCAAATCACTAGAGATTAGCCATATTTTGGCATTCCTAGGAAGTGTCAGGGTTCTAGTAACTGATTTTTTTAACTGCAAGGATGCGTGATTTTCATCTTGGTTCTCATTGGCACGTAGTGTATTGGGGAATCTTCCAGATACTGCTTAAAGAAACCTATGGTAGAGACTGTTTGTGTAGCATGATCTAAACTGCCAAAAATGTTTGGCACATGACCAAACAGGAAAAGTTCAGGAGCTGTGAGATTAGTAAAAGTAGCATTAGGGAGTATAAATCCACATGGAGACAGTTTGCTTGGCCTGTTTATCCTGTGCAGCATACACTTTCTTAGTGGCAGTTCAAAACCAATTCAAAGTGGTATATTTCTGATTTTCTATAGAACAAATTCCAGTGAGTGTGAATAAAGTTATTCAGAGTGGTAAGCTTATTGGGAAGGATGTGTCAAGTACTGAACTGATGTAACTTATGTGCTGTAAATTGCTCTGTAGAGTGTGTCCTTCTGGATCATTCTCTTGCTGTATTATTTAAAACACGTAATTCCACTGTCCAAATAGAATTTAAAAAATTTAGACAAGCCCGGAATGCATGGTGCAGTTGTTGAAACTTCTAAAGTCCTGACATTTTTCTGTCATACTTTATTCAGTTTGGTGTTGTCAGGGTTTTCTCTGATGCAGGAACAGAAAATACTTAACTTGTAATGTTGCATAATCTCATGTAAGATATTCCTGTTCCTTGTCTAACTTTTACAAAAGAAAGTACTTTTGTCATTGTATATTTACAAACTGGATAAACCTTTAGAAGTGGTCTTTGATCACAGAGGAATGGATTAGATGTTTTGTAGTAATAAGGTTGAAGATTTTTTGTTTCCTGTATGAAATCTTTACATAAGGAAAAAGGCTTTTGCATCTGTTTGCTCTTAGATGTATGTTGGTAAGATTTGCAGGACAGCACAAATGCACCTAAATGTTTCCTTTCTTAGAACTCCTTAGTGATGTCAAGTCCATGTCCATATCCCTTTCTCAATAATAACTATATGGGAAAAAATTTCTTCTTAGATTCCCCCCCACCCCTTTGGATATACAGGGATTTGTAATTGCTTTGCAGTTTTACAATATTTTGTGCAGGTTACAAACATTGTGTAACTTGTAGGGCAGTGCATAGCCAGGAAAAGTTCCCAGAGCGAATGAAGACTTGCACCACCTTCCATCTCTCTTCTATAGTCTTCAGAACAATTTCTTCTTTGTAAGCCTGATTTCAGAGTGATTGCTACATTTTATGATGTTATAAAATGTATTTACTACAATCAGGATCACTTTGACCATGAACTAGACTTTCTGACACTTCTGTTTAGCTTGGAGCAGCCTCTTTCCCTACAGCCCATGTTAAATGGCCCTGTTTGGAGTATTCAGCACCAGCATAATCATGTTTTTGGAGAAAATTCCTTAAAAAGACCATTTTAGAGGCTTTTACTGATATCTTCTGTTAATATGGCCTAGTGTGCCTGGAACTGGAGAGCACATCTGAGCACCACCTCCTTGCTGGAAGGATGTTTTCATCTTCTATGTTCTGAGCCTGTGGGAACCACAGGTATTCTGTCTGAGAAATTTGCAAGAAGGATTGTTATGTCCTGCTTGTGCAGAGCCAACTTTCAGAGTAACAGAGAATAAACTCATTCATCCTTTGTTGATGTATTTGTTTTCTCCCCACCCTTTGGAAAATTGTGTTTTGAATTAGCCTGAGGGTGTTTGAAATTTGGGGTGGTTTTGAATGATTTCTATAGTGCACTGGCTTTATTAATCTTCCCTCTCCCCAGTAAATTGTTTTTATGTACAGACAACAAAGCACTGAAATCCCAATGCTGTTTGTCTTGTAAGCAGTTTATTTTTACTTCTCTGTGATTACAGTGTCCTTTAATGATCCAAACTGAACAGGTTAAAAAAGATGGATGGTCTCTCTGGTGATATGGAACCTCAATTAATGTTCTGTTTTTAACTAATTTAATGACTCTTTGCAACTAAAACTGTGTGTGTTATAGGAAGTAAAGGAATCTAGGAATTGAGGACAGAAATGTGAACAAGCTAAAAGTCACATAAGTTAAGAGACACTCTTGGGTGCTTTGTTGCACTCTCCATAAATACTAGTGACATTTTCTGTTTTTAGGTATTAAAAGCCAATTGTGAAACTGCTTGTAAAACACAATGTCTCTGACTGTGCACAAGTTACCATGTATCTAACTCCCAATGTTGAGTTTGATGCTTTTTCCAACCTAACCTTTCTCTCTGTCTCAATAAGGGAAGTGCTTCTTTACTTCCCAAAAATGTACTGTTTGATAAAGACCAAATCTACCTTCCTTTAGACAGTGAAGAATACT
Organism: Sialia sialis; assembly: GCA_009812075.1. Classification (NCBI taxonomy): domain Eukaryota; kingdom Metazoa; phylum Chordata; class Aves; order Passeriformes; family Turdidae; genus Sialia; species Sialia sialis. Next base: position 1,222,296 of record VRYO01001589.1, read on the forward strand.
ACCAAGTTAGGTTTGGCTACAGTTTGCATATCTTTTTTAATGTTAGTATTGAAAGTTTTTTTATATTATGTGTCAGTGCCAGGTTGTTTCTTGAGCACTAACTTACCTGACAGTAGATGCTTGAGTTCTGCCAAAGTACCCAGTAACTTATCCTACAGTATCTTGCAACGTAAACAATTCTTACCTGGAGCTGCACTAACAATAGTAAGAAATAAATGAGCTTTTAACGATTCCAATTCTTGTGTAGATCAACCTTTTTAAGACTTTTTTTTCAGAAAGATTGGGCACGCCTCCTGGGTTGGTTAAATCATAAAGAAGATAGAATATACCACCACACAATACTGTATAATGAAAGCTGCACATGTTGGATATAGCACTGTCAAAAAAACTTCCAGCAGCATTAATGCCAACAAATTCACTATATAAACAGTGTTCTCAGAGACTGAGAAGTGCATGACCTCAGAGACTACTCTGTAGCAGAAATGACTTCTTCAGACTCATCTTCATAACTGTAGTATTTCTGTAAAACTTCTTCAATTTGCTGAAAATTCTTAGTCTTTGTTTCTTGTGTCCATTAGGCAGTTGTGTTATTCTTAACTTCACTGTCCATTTTAAAATCAGATTGGAAGTAGTTGTCCTTTATTGTGTTGCATAGCAGCTTTATGAAAGTGTCTCATTTCCAGCTATTACATACCTTTTTTTTTGTCAGTAAGATTAATTTCTTTAAGGGGAAACAAGATGAGGTTTGCTTTTTCTTCAATCCCTAAAAGTTCCATGTGTGTGTTTATTTTTTGCTCTTGTTTGTTGTCACAGCAGTGTGTACGGTCTCACTATGGTAAAGTGTTTAGTACTGAGTAGAAAAAAGCTGCTCAGATGGCTGGAGTTTTTTTACAAGTATATTTAAAGTTTAGTGGGCTAGTCTTGCTTGAAAATGCTTGATAAAACTCCATGAAATAGACCTCAGTCCTTCTAAATAAGGTTAGTTTTTAGCTTGTACTTCTCAAAATACTTCTTGGTATTCCTTTGGCACTGGCTGGCTTTACTGGAAATACCTTACCATTCTCACCTTTCTCATCCCATAGTTTTGCTCTTCAAGGTCTTGCTAAGTTGTTATAGAGAGCAACACTCAAGACAGCTCTGTCCTGTTTTAGCTGCAGTTGAAAGCTGATACTGTTTTGTAATGAATTTCAAATTTAATAGCACTTGGTTTTGTCCAGTAATAAATTTAATGTCAGAGCTGCATAATCTTTTAATGAAACTACATAAAGTTGCCAAATGTAATTATAGCAGACAGTCCTGTGAAATATAGACAGCTTATGATTTAAAAATGACCAAACCAAATAGAAAAAAAATAATTGCAAGCAAAGGGGGATCTGTTATATGGTTTTGTTTAAACTCCCTCTTCTGTGTCTCCTAGCTTTTTAGTTGGTGAAGGAGCTTACAGATGGGCAGTTGATCACGGGATACCAGCATGTCCTCCAGGTATCATGGCTACAAGTGAGTAAACTGGTGGTGTCAGTAGGAAGAACAGGACAGAGTAACTTTAAATGGTGCCTCATCTTTTGAGGTGTACATCACTTCATTGTTCCTAACATTCAACTAGCTTATGGTGTTATGGTCTGTAAGAGTTAAGTTACTTTTTTTTCTAATAAGTATCTAAATAGAAAATTTGTGCATTATTACTTTAGCTGCATTTTAGCGATATATAATGTAAGTGATTCTGTGATTCTAGGACTGAATCCAGTGATTTACTTCTTTTAACCAACATGTAGTCTCTTGAGAAGCTCAGTCCTTCAGGCCTCCAGTTGTGACCCATCTTGGATCCTAACAGCACCAACTAGCTGTGTATCAAAATTCAGCA